>JAJEJH010001179.1:0-39945 GCA_026122585.1 Anacardium occidentale | reverse complement strand
TGACAATATTTCTGACATCCTCTGCTTGAAGAGAAGCTCTGGAGTGCTGGGACCGTCTATGGTCACTAGTGCTCATAGGTCTAATGGAGGCACTACTCTGCTCACTCACATCTCTATCTCTATGGGATCTCCTATCTAGAAAATCACCACACAGAGGATAAATATCAAGCAATAACTGAATTTCATACAGAAATACTTACGCTGAGAGGAAGCGAGCGACGACTGCTGGGATAGGCTGGCTCTCGGCTCATGCAAATTTTAAAATAATGCACATGAAAACATGCTTTCTGAAAATATTTCTCAAAAATCTGCTAATGGCTCAAAGCAATGCTCTGATACCAACACTGTAGCGACCCCCGCCCCAGGTTACTGTGCGCTGCAGAAATTACTGTTCATATAATAATAAAATATTCCTGAGACGGGGACCTCTACAGAAAAATGGCTGTTGAAATGAAATTTTCTTTATCAAAGAAACTAATAACATAATTTACTGCGAAAGTAAATTAAATGTAAGCGTGTAAAATCCCAGGCTACTCATGTATAAAAATAAACTGTCATACAGTGTATACTAATATGTAATACACATATATACATGAGAAAACTAAAGCATGCGAGCCAACATGCTATCTGCTGCTGCCAAGCCGTATCCCCACAATCTCACAGCGGTCTCGCTCCAGCTCAGCCTCGAACTACTGACCTGCAAAAGGAAACAGGGAAGGGAGTGAGTGACAAAGTCACTCAACAAGCGTTTCCAAACACAACGCTCGCAGGTCAAACAATCACTGACTACGTGACTCGTCACATAGGAGGTTCTGCTAGACAGTTTCTTACTGAATTCTGTTATATTTCTATTCTATTACTGTTCTGTTTCTCATCTGTTTCTCATGAGATGCTGTACATGACAATGAAATGTATATGCTGATCTCATGTATGCTGAAAACTGTAAACACTTGCCCTCAGGCTTATTTTCTGAAAAACTATCTTTTCTGAAAACTCTTTCTGATAATAAAACTGTGATCCGAAGATCCTGAATATATACGTATAGTATATCTGAAATCTGTATCAAAAAGTACTGAAAATCTTTGAAATATCTGAAAATATCTGCTATGCTGGCCAGACTGATGAATACAGGGATTCGGCACCCTGGCCATGTGAGTTCAAAGTCCTAATGAATCTACTGATGCACAACCAGCACTCTCTATTGAGCTTGGTCAGTGACCATGTCCTCTGGTGGACGCTGATTTTCCTCTCTAGCGGGTGTACGAACTCACAGGTGCCCCTTCGTATCCACTCCTATCTGATATATGAAAAATCATATATGTATATCTGAAAATCATGTTTCTGGATCCTTGGATCCAGTCTGAAAATATCTGATATGGCATATCGTGCTAAATGTTGATAATCATGCATGAAATACTGATTTCTGATATTAATTCTGCGTTATGTGTGCTTAAAACTGGCTTAGAGTGGTTTAATTAGCTTTTAATCTCTTTTTTCTGATTTTCTGAAGGTGCACGGGCGTGTGTTCTGGCGTGCACGGGCGTGCGGCAAGACACACGAGACCATGTGCCTGCCGTGTCCCTGGGCGTGCGTGATTCTGGAATAATTTCATGCAAACTGGGCAAGGCATACGGGCGTGTGTACTCGGGCACACGGACGTGTGTCTGCCTTCTCTTCTTCCCGTGTTCAGCAACACGGGCGTGTGGAATTGGGGGAGAAAGCACACGGGCGTGTGTCACTCGGGCACATGGGCGTGTGTCTGGGTTTTCAGACGCACACGGGCAGCATGCACGACCGTGTCCCATGCAAAAGTACGGACGCACGGGCGTGCCTCATGGACGCACGATCGTGTGCTCGACCCAGAAACTACAGAAGGCGTCTGAAAATCCAGAAATTCCCACACCAACACTTCCACACTCCAAATCATCAAACATAAACACATACTACTGCTGAAATCACGCAATTAATCATCAAATCATCAACTCAAACACGCCATATAACATACATCAAGCATAAATCTCATGTATATAAGCATATACACAAATAAGCATAGAAAGCCACTCAATCATGTTATCATCCATCATAATACAACTCAAGCATGCTGGAAATACTTCAAACAAGCACACATAACATTCTCATAAGCTGGAAGCAGCCAAACAGGCTCTGAAAATGGCGAGAGAAGTAAGGAAAACACTTACCTCGCGCCATGGAAGCTCTATCTCTCTCTCTGGAAGAATCTAGATCTCTAATCTGAAGCTGAACTGCTGGGGGATCTCTCTCTAGAACTCTAGGGTTCACTGGAGCTGAGGAAGAAGAAGAGAAAAGCTGGAAAATAAGCTGGGAACTGAAAATCTGTGCAACTGAAAGGAAAATAAACTAATAAAGCTGGCTGGGCAAGACACACGGTCGTGTGTCCTGGGCACACGATCGTGTGTAGTGGAAAATGGCCATTTCCACCCCCACATGCGTAGAAACTACACTCAAGTCCCAAAGGACTTCTAAAATGGCTCTTCTACCCCTCTAAACTCTCTAAAATGACAATTCTACCCCTTGGGTCATTACAAATAATAATAAATTAATAAACAATTTGATTACTACATTATCATCTTAAAAAATATTAGAAATACTTCTTGATATTTTAAAATTTTTCAGATAAACTCCTATCAAGTTATTACTTTTCTAAAAAGGTGTATCGGTCTGAATAAGTAATATATAGTATATTGTACGATACACTCACCATTATCATACTAATTTATAATATACTTTAAGATATGTACGTTTTTCACCTATATTATTTTATATCGTATAATATATATCGTGTATCATACAATACTAATGGCTAACAAGTCCAATTCGAATGGTAATCTATTATTGATCTATATATAAAAAAGCACATGTTAGAAGAAAGATATTTAGATTTGGAATATTTGGAGGGAGTTACTAGATATGTATTAATGCTACATGTAAGTTGATAAGTTATCAATTAAGCAACCACCAATCGTATTAACAATAATGATAAAACAAGACAATAAAATAATTTGGAGAGTACATTAGTCTATTGAATTATAAAAATGAATGAAATGTAGTATTATTATGCATGGTATTCTAAATCATTACGATAATATCAATACAAGAAAGCCTTTTCTATACGGCAGCAGTACTATATCAGCCATACTACAAATTAATAAAGATATCATATATCCATTATTAGTTTAATAATTATCAACCAAAATATAGCCTAATTACGTCATCTGAGTGTGTGCTATATATGTGGATCCTCTTCTGAATGCCACAAGCACATTTTCTTCCGATGTGCTTTCTGTTCCTATGTATGGAGGGAGGTTTTAGCCAAGACATACGCTTATGGTTTGGTCACCTCTCCCATGGTTTTTTTTGGTTTATTGGATTGTCACTACCTCAACCGCAAAGATGACTTTACGATTAGTTCTCTCAACCACAGTTTATATTCTATGGTATGTGCGGAATAACCAGATATTCCATTAGCAGCATAGTTACTGTAAAACCATTATTACTAGCATTTACAACCTTATTCTGTCCAAGATGACATAGCCTTCAGGTTTAACATTCTGCAACAGCTGTCATTTGGCATATATCTTGCTTTTCAAGTTTTGTATTGGATTCTTTGATTGTTGTTTGTTTGAACTTTCATTTTTTGATTTCAACCTTTTCTATGATTAGCGTTAAAGTTGAAAAGATGAAGCTTATCATTATTTATTGAATCGTTGTTTAGGCGAACCTTCTTCCTTGACATTTTCTGATATCGGTACCACATTTGTATACAGGACAAGTTTTGAGCCTTTGTGTACTTTGAATATATTTCCGTATATAAAAAATTAACTGCAGTTTTTTTTTTTTTGATTGATAAGCACAAGTAATAATAATAATAAATCTACATAATTCGTGATTCATACTTAAAGAAAAACTACAAAATTAATAATTACCTTTAATATAAAGAAGGGCATAAAGGGTTGAATCTAAGGGATTAAATTGAATTTGATTGTGATAGCACATGCCACAAGGTTAAGTGCGACAAGAGAGAAGAAACAACAAGAGCCGGTTGAAGACGGCCAGAAACAGCCTATTGTAATGGCCGGCTGTCTATAACGTGCCAGCGCACACTCTTTTATTTTCTTTTGCCTTTCTTCCCTTTAAAAACCACCCCATTGGAGGACAAAGTCATCTTCTCAGTTTTTCAACTTTTATCTCTCGCTTTCACCTCCCTCTTCATGGCCAAGTTGTCACAGCCAAACCCGAAAAACAATGCAAACGCCAATGGTAATAGTAATAATAATAATCCTAATCTTACAGCTAATAATGGTGTGACCAAGGTGAAAAGAACAAGAAGAAGTGTTCCAAGAGACTCTCCTCCTCAACGTAGCTCCATTTACAGAGGGGTGACTAGGTGATTCTTTTAAGTTCTTATTGATTTCGATTTCATTTGCCGTCTGTCCTCTGTAATTGGAAGTGTTTCTTGACTCTTCTGTCAAAGTTTTTCAGGCACAGATGGACAGGGCGATATGAAGCTCATTTGTGGGACAAGAACTGCTGGAATGAATCACAGAAGAAGAAAGGAAGACAAGGTTCAATCTCTTTCACATTTTTATTAATATTTTCCTGGTTCTTTTCACATCAATTTTACAACAATTGATGTACTTAATAGACTCTTTTTTTTCTTTACATTTTTGTGGGGATTCTTCTCAAATTCTGCAGTCTATCTTGGTACTTTGATTTCAACTCTTTGCATTTTCAATTTAATCAATTAAACACTTGTTGCAATTACATATCTCAATCTCACGGCTTCATTTCTGACCAGGTGCTTATGATGATGAAGCTGCAGCCGCTCATGCATATGATTTAGCGGCTCTCAAGTATTGGGGCCAAGACACCATTCTTAATTTCCCAGTAATTGCTTTTTAATTTCTCTTTAGTGTCGTTCTTAATTAACATGATTTAGGGCTTAGAAATTTATGGTACGAGATACACAAATCAATATATGCATGGCATATTTTATATTTTTATTCATGTGTTTTAAGTATTAATCTCTTTGATGAGAAGATTAGTTAAGAAAAAAAGCCTAATGATAAAAATTGATTTCTGTTTTTTGTAGTTATCAACGTACCAAAAAGAACTGAAAGCAATGGAGAGTCAGTCCAGAGAAGAGTACATCGGATCATTGAGAAGGTAAGATGTTCTTGCAATCATAGTCAAAGCTTTGCCACATTTATAGGTTTTCTTAAAATTAATTATCGATTAATTTATCTTATGGGTTTGAACTTTGCAGGAAAAGCAGTGGCTTTTCTAGAGGAGTTTCTAAATATAGAGGTGTTGCAAGGTACAAATTAATTAATCTTTCCACCTTTTTAAGTAAAATTTATAAGTAAAATTAGTACTAATCTATGTATTAACAAGACGCATTATTATATAATTTTATCTTTGATTTAAAATTATATAGTTATATAATAATATATTATCATTAATACATAAATTTTGATGATTAATTTATTTTACGTTGCATTGTATTGACTAGACATCATCACAATGGGAGATGGGAAGCTCGGATTGGGAGAGTCTTTGGCAACAAGTACCTTTATCTTGGGACATACGGTAATTTGTTGGCTCAATTAATTATTTGTTAATTAATGACCTAACCCAATTAAGCCAAGAAGCAAATATAGTTAATTTCAGTAACTTGCTCATTGAAATTGGCCACACCCAATTAAATGATACCATGTAATTATATTTAGCATGCCATAGCTCCATGCCTCCTTAGCAAAGGCAATTGCCTAAGGGATGGTCCTTCAACCCCTTACAACTTATGACTTCCTCCAGACATTAAATTCAACCTACCTATAGTTCTTGACTAACTTTACCTATAAAGTGCAAGCCTTTTTGAAAAGAAAAAAAAGTAAGATTATGTAAATTAATTTATTTATTAACAATGATGTGTCATTATATGATTAAGTATTATTTTATCTAAAATTTAAATTCACTTTTATTGGGATGAAAAATAGTTTCTTATCTCATTGTCTTATTAATAATATTTGTATACACTTATAATTAATACAAATTTGGATATTAATAATTATGTATATATGTAATTAAGTGAGATTAAATTAAAAATAAAATAATATTCAATTATATGATGATGTGTTATATTTAATAATTAAACAGGGACTAGTATACGTAACTCTTGTCTTACCTAATATAGCACACAAAATTGAATCTTTCTCCAGCTTTATGTGGGGGTAATCGAATTTCCTTTATGATGATAATATTCATGTGCTGACTTTTGTATTTTAATTGTAAAACTTTATATGCTTTCTTCTGTGATTTTTTAATATTGACTTCTAGTTGATGAAACCCTGTTAAAAAATCGCAGTTTTTGATTGTTTAAACTAGATAATCACTGTCATTTTCGTAATAGCAGCCACCCAAGAAGAAGCTGCCACAGCATACGACATGGCAGCCATTGAGTATCGTGGCTTAAACGCAGTCACAAACTTCGATCTCAGTCGTTACATCAAGTGGCTGAAACCCAGTCATCACGGCCGTAAAATTAATCCAAATCATGATGTCGTGAACCCTAGTTTGCTGCTGGACACAAGCTCAACATCATCAACTCTTGATGGAAGAAGCTCTTCTAGTATTCATCAAGACTTCAATATAGCCTTCTTCAATAACAACCAACAAACTTCAAGTGTGAGTGCCAACGAAACGCCCGCCTCGCTGATGACTCAGCCAGTTCGACCGGTAAGTGCCACGTCAGCCCTAGGGCTTCTCCTTCAGTCATCAAAGTTCAAGGAGATGATGGAGATGACTACTACTACTACTACTACTAATACTACATCATCTTCTAAAGCGGATCATTGTACATCCACGTTGTCGTTAATGGTGGAGTCAGCCCCACTTCAATGTAGCTTCCCGGAAGACATTCAGACTTACTTTGGTTGTCAAGGTTCTAGCAGCTATGGTGAAGGCGGAGATGAAATGCTTTTCGGCGAGCTCAACTCGCTTGTCTCACCGATGTTTCAGTGTGATTTCGACGCTTAGAGAAGCAGACGTAAGCCTACTGTTAAGAGATTATAGGCAAAGAGAATTTGTTTCATTTACTTTTTTCATTCTAGATTTATTATTTAATACTCATAAATAGAATAAATATTAGGTTAACTTGTCATTTCTTCGCTAAGAAATGAGGCGCCCACCATTCATTAAATGGCGGGCGGTTCCTCAATTCTTCATAGGTGCCCACCGTTGGGCGGCAAATGGGAGGCCTATAAATTGAATATCATTTACCTAAAAGGAAAACAAATCAATATAGCAAGATAGTTTATTATATTTTAATAGATGAAATTATAACATCCGTTATAACAATTAATTGAATATCATTTACCTTCCATCTATCATGCTTGCAATAATCATAAGCAAGTTAACCTCATCCCATTACTTATTAAACTTTATTAACATGGATCTGACCATAAATTATATAACACAATCAGGAGAATATTCATTCTCCTTTAAAATCTCCTTAATCCTAAAGACCTCCATGAAATATGAATTTGAGGTGAGATAAAGCATTGCTGACATTATTTTGTTTATCACATAAAAAAACTACAAAAAGTAGCATACAGTCTTGTGGCACCGGTTTTTACAGCGTCGAGCCAGAACAAACTTACTACTCTTGTTTAACCATCATAAATGTGGTCAAAAGGAGCGCACAATGAGTTTGTGGCCCATTATGAAGTATATGGAGTCGCCATCCGAGGATTGTATCAGAAGAATACACATCGGTGAGGATGAGCGATTTATGAATCCCTTGTAGAGAACCCAACTTTCCTCACATGTCCAATGAGTTGGGTTTGGAGAGTCAGGCATGACAATGGGAAAGTGTTAGACACTCATGTCGTCCGATATGAAGACCGACCTCCACTATTGTGGTTCAATCGTTAAGCACATTACCAAGTTTAATTAAGTTTTTTTTTTTTTTTTATCACACAATGCAACATTAATTATTCTTCTAAGCACATAAATAAACATATGTGACAAAACAAATTAAAAAATTAAAAAAATAATAAAATAGAATAAAAATTACATCTTTTTTGACATTCACCCCTATAGAAATATCTAATCATAAACAGCCTAAAATATAAATAAATAAATTCTGCAGAACAAAATGTGTTAGCACAAATTTAATAAATTATATATATATATATATATATATATAAAAACTAAGTCCATGTCCATTCAATCAACTTCTTCTCCGTATTTGACTCGTTTGAGGAATATTTCATATAAAAATAATAAATAAAAGATTCACTATAAAAACACATAAAAAAAAAAAATTAATTACATCCCCTTTTGCACATGCACTCTTATACATTCATTCTAATCTTAAACAAGTTTAAGAAAATTAAACTCTGCAAAATAAATGAGTTAAACAATAATAAAATAAAATAAAATAAATGAAATTGCTACCTCCTGTCCTTCTTCTCCAACGCATTCCGTACTGCTAAAAAAAGAAAAACTTTCCGCATGCCAAAATACAAATAATACGTTAGTATTTCCAAATATAATTTCATTCTAATACCCATTTTTGCCAACATCTGCAGATCCTTCAAATCAATCCCATTAATCAAATATAATAATGAAAATAATGACATGTGACAATGGTTAACGGAAATTATCATAAGTACCTATGACGACTGCAGGTTCGAAATAGGCTGTATGGGATTAAATTGTATTGTTTCATGTTACAAATTAACTGAATTGGGATGACCGAAGCGTAGATTCGATGGCTGCATGTAATTAAATCAGAACGTGGGATGGTCACGACTTTGGTGGATTTGTGGGGCGGAAAGTGGTAGAGTGGTTACCTGTTACGACTTTGAATACAATAGGGTTTTCGATGGAGTGGCTGCATGTTACGGCTATGCATGAGCAACAGATTGCGGGGAGGTGGTCACGAGTTTGATTCTGGTGGCTAAAATATTAGATAGATTTACAATGGAGAACGGAAATTTAATTGGTTGCATGTGATGGTTGAATTTGCAGTGGAATTATTTACGGCTTTGCAGGGGATTAGTGGCCGAACTTGGTGGAGGTTTGGTGGACAGGTGGCTGAAGTGGCTTGTGATATGGAACTGGGCGGATTAAATTTCAAAATCCCATTTTAAGGTGCTAATACCAGTATCATTAGTGGTGGCATTGCCTACTGTGATAGCATGTACCTATCAACATAATTAATGATACTTTTTGAACCTTTAAAGTAATATGTAATCATACAATAATTATTATGTAACTGCCTCATAGATTCAGTTGTAATGAACATCTTAAGCTTTTCAAAAAGCTATTATGGTGAAAAATCTGAGTTTGTTTGGGCTTTCAACTATTGTTGCAAATTCAGACATTCTCGATAAAATTTTGTGTCTGACCTCTGAGAAATAAAATGGCCATAAGCAACTAACTTAATTAAATAGTATATGCTTAATATAAACAACATTTTGTCTCATATTCGAAATCTATGTAATCAAGTAACTTAATTAGATATAATTTTGTTCTATTATATAACCTTTCATCAAAATCCTTTTAAACTCTAAAGTAAATACTAACTCATTCAATCTCAAACGCTTATTTTCATTATCTCATCTTTAAAATTATGAAATCAATCAAGAAATAAAAGGAACAAATGAGTTTATCACATATAAGATGCATAAAATCCACAAAAAAAAAAAAAAAAAAAAGAAGCAAAGGAGCAATTATATGCTTTTATTGAGAGCTAGAAGTCAAGCATCAATAGAGGTAGCACTAGTGGGGATGTTAGTGAAGAAAGCAACTCAAATAGTTTAAATAGTGTTATTTATAAACCTCATAAGGCAAATGATACAAGATGGCAAGCAATTCAAGCGGTCCGATTGCACAAGGGCGCATTAGGTTTGAAGCACTTCAAATAATTAAGAAGACTAGGATGTGGAAATTTAGGTTTTGCATATCTGTTAGAGTTAATGGGCACAAACAACTATTTTGCCATGAAGGTTGTGGATAAAGCCTTTTTGGCGAGTAAGCAGAAGCTCACTAAAGCTTAGACACACAGAAATATTGCAATCGCTGAATCATCCATTTCTACCCCTTTTATATACACATTTTGAGACAGGGAAATTATCTTTTTTGGTAGTGGAATTCTACCTTGGGGGGGGATTTGCATGCACTCATGCAAGGCAGCCACGGAAGTATTTTTCAAAGTGTGCAGCTAGGTATAGTAACTTATTTCTCTCCCTAAAGAAATGATAACTTCTCATTTTAGGCAAGTAAACATTTGAAATTTGAGATAAGTGTAGCTTTAAAACTGGTAAAATTCCTTTCTAACTTGATAATTTAAATTCCGCAAGCAGAGTTGTTATATAATTTAGTCTAGAAGCAATTTAACCGTAAATGATTATTCAGAAATTGAAACACAAATTAAGCTTTTCAAACAGCAGAATATATTGAATTGAAGCAAAATTGACAATAAACTAAAGCAACAACAGCAGATTTAGGTTCAACCGAAACATACCATCAACGAGTTTTACTGCAGCAACTAGGATACAAATGAAATGATTCATGGAGAGGAGAGTTTTCAAGCCTACTGCAATGCTATTTGATTTAGGAATTAAGAAGAGAGAGCTAGGGTTTGCTGATTTTCATGTGATGTTACTGTTGCTTGCTTCTATTGGTGTTGTGCACGTAGTTGAGTAGGTGAGACAAGAAAAGAAAGCCTATAAAAATTTGTTATTAACCCTAAGAAGGAGGCGACATTGTTCCACAAATACAGAAATGATGTCGTTCCATAAATATAGATACGATGTTGTTCCACAAATACAAAAATGACATCATTTAACTGCTAAGCTGAGTAACTTGCAAGCAGGCTCAATTTCTCCCACCAGAGCTTGTTATCAATTTTTTCTTTTCCCTTTGCCCCATTTTGAGCTTGATCGAGTTGAGATTATGCTTGAGCTTGCTCAACTCAAGTCTAACGTTAGTCAAAACAACATTATTTTAGTTTATTCAGTTCAAATTTTTTAAACTTGAGAGCTTGACAAGCCAAACTCCCTTAAAGCTTGAGTTTAAGCTTGATAATATTAAAATTGTGAGTTCAAACTTGATTTGAATTCAATTGAGCTCGAGTTTTAACTTGGATTAGCTTGACTCAAATTCAACCTTACTATTGGAGGACAATGAAATTCCTTAATTTGCTTGAAGCAATTATAACGTCGTTGACATTATCATTTCAATGATTTAATTAGATAATTTTATATGGGCAAATGGTTAATTCCCACCTAAGGTATGAAATAACAATTTTTTACCATTTAAGTTTAAAAAAGTCATTTTCCCACTATTAAATTCGTTAAAAAAAAATTTGTTAATTTTGTATAAATTTATTGAAAAGACAGGAAAAATGTGTAACAGCCCGAGGTTAGAATGGTCCTTTTTAGGCCTTGAATAGGGGTTAGAAGAGAGATTTCTCAGTTAGAAATCGGTTCCAGTGAGATAAGAGGGTAAAATTGTCTTTTATTGGCTTTATATGCAGCTAGTGGAAGGGGCACGACAGTGCGTTCGTGTGTGCACGCCCGTGCGTCCTTTTCTCGCCATGCACGCCCGTGCATTTTGTGTGTACGCCCGTGCATGCCTGTCAGTATATAAACCAATGTTTTTCTTCTCCCGTTTCAATCAGCTTTTCCCTTTTCTTTTCTCTCTAGGAAACCCTAGCTTTTGAGAGAGAGATTAGCCAGCTTTAGCAGCCATTCTAGCTAAGATTCAGTTGAGGATAGAGAGATCGAAGATCTTAGCAGCTCCAAGTAAGTATTCCTTTACCTTTTCCCATTTTCTTTGGTTTGTGGTTTCTTGGTTGGATGTTTTCAGTGATTGATGCATGTTTTTAGCTTATTAGCATTGTGTGTTGCATGCTAGTATGTTTGATTAGAAATGTGATGAGTTTGGGTTGAGTTTTTGGTGTGATCTTATAGATTTCGGTCATGGGTGTCGAAATAGGGTTGGATCATGCCCGTGAGTTCGTGCGCCCACGCTCGTGCATTCTGGTTTTGGGCAAGGTCACGATCGTGTATGCGAGCATGCACAACCAGCTTTTGAGAGGGAGTCACGCCCGTGAGCCCGAGGGTCACGACCGTGCGATAGCCTAGCGTGAGTTTTTAGCCAGAATTTTCAGAAGCTGCACGCCCAGAGATATGAGATAAGATATTCTTCCAGAATCAAGTTTTAATCTCATAACAGATCAAGAACTCATCACCAGACTTAAGCAGTATAATCTAGTGATAGGTTACGATTAGAAAATAGCAACAGGAACAGAAATAAAGACAGAATCAGAAACAGAAAATAGAAAACAGAAAACAGAACAGAAATAGAAACAGAAACAGAATAGAAAACAGGAAAACAGAAACAGATAATAGAACAAAAAGAAAAAAAATAATTGATAAGATAACATGCATGAATAAAATCATTCAGCATAGCATGTTAAACAATGTTTTCAGAAAAAGAGATCAAGTGATCCATTTGTTTTCAACATTCAGGGCTCGATATCCGAGTCAATTAGTAAGGGTGAATTCGAGGGGGCATCTGTGGGATTTCAGCTTTCTGACTTCTGTCAGATTGGTTAGATTTCAGCTTACTGGTCCGAGGACTGGTATGGTAGGATATTTCAGCTTACTGACACTTTGCTGGTATGATTCAACCCACTTGGTCAGGATTTTGAATCCCTGTTTTCATCAGTCTGATCAATATAGTAGGTATCTTCGGATACAGAGATTTCAGAAACAGTTTCAGAAACATGTTTTCAGTAAATAGGCCCAAGGGAAAATAGCATGATTTCAGCATCCCATAGTACATAGTACATGACATGGCAGAACATACAAACAGAAATATCAGAATCATGTAAGAATAGAAATAAAAAAAAATAAAGCTACACGATATACGTAAGAAACAAAGAAATAAAAGAATTCAGCTAATCCTATCAGAACGCAGAAATTTAATAAGAAAAGCAGAGGATTAGAAGAAGCTATTAGGCTATCAGGAGCTTAGTTAAGTTCGCCTAGATAGCAGTCAACAGCAGCAGCTTAGTCTAGAGTCTACCCGTGGGTAGAGGTAGGAGATGCTTACTGAGTGACTTGTCACTCATTCCCCGTGGTTTCCCTTTTTTACAGGTTGGTGTTTCGGGGAGCTGAGCTGGGTGCACGAGAGATAGCTGGTGTGTGGGATATGGCTTGAACGGGTTTTCACCCGAGTTTTCAGATATATATGTATGTATATATGTTCAGTTTCAACAAATAGCATGTTTGTGGCTCGCATGTTTTAGATTGCTCATGCATTCGGATGATACAGTATCTTTTATGTTTCAGATATTATTATTATTTTATAAATATGAGTTTTTATTCAGGATACTGTACAGTGGGTTTTAGTGTCCCATCACAGATGTTTAAACCAGCTTCCGCATATTTTCAGTAAGCAGTTAGAGTAATACCTACTGCTATATATTAGGGATATATATTTATATTTTAAAAAAATAAAAAAATTCAATTAAAAAATTACTAGCTAATACAATTATTGATAGAAGTGCCAATGACGTATAATCACATAATTAGAGGTAAAATAAAAATTCATTAGGGATTTTTAAAAATTCAAAAAAATTTGGGGTGTTTTTGAAAATTTTAAATTTTCAATATGAACCTTGATAGTTTAAAAAATGATAATTATACTTTCAAAAAACTGAACGGATCACAATAAATTAAATGTATAAAATCATATTATAAACTATAAAATTTATAATATAATTTTAAAATATATAAAGGTAAATATGATAATTTCTTTGTAATAAGATATAAAAATTATTCATTTACTTTTAATAAATTCTAAAAATAAATTTACACCCCACGATATTATTCACAGTTTAGTTTGGTAGGTGTGTTGTAATATATCAAACTTTGAGGACAAAATGAAAGCTAATTGCACTTTTATTATAATATTAGATAAAATAATATGAATACTTTTTAACTATTAAAAATAATGAAAGATTTTGACAACTGGGTGAGACAACAACCTTTTCAAACTTAAAGGTAGAAATTTGTCATTTTATAGAACCTAGTGAGGGAAATACGAGTTGGCCTTTTATATCGATTGGAATAATTTCTATGGATTAAAAATTACTCTAGACACTTTCCTTCTTTGTATATATCCCACATTTTACATAAATCGTATCAATGAATAAAAAAAAAAATGATCTTTTTCAAAACCTGGTGTTCTTTTACATTTTGTTTCCTTTCCAGGAGGTTTTGCTTCCACGATCTTGAGAACATTCTCTATAAGCAAGTGTGAGAAAATAGAGGCCCTACCGAACAACATGCACAATCTCACCTCTCTTAAAAATTTATATATATTTTCTTGTCGATGCTTTATGGCTTTCCCACTAGCTTTCTATCACTCGCTATTAGGCTGGTAAATATCTGAAAGCCATTGTTGTTGATTTTTAGTGCTCAAAATCTAATAGATTATATTTAAAACATTTTGGCTATTTTTCTTCATGTATTATTATTTAAGTGCTCTATACAATTTTTTACTTATATTGATTGTGTGTCAAACAATTATATCTTGACTATAATGTATTAACTTGAGAACTGTGCATATGTGGGATAGATATATATATAGGGAAATGCATGATTCTAAAGGGATAATTAAATTTCATAGTTCACAATTATCGGAATGAAGAGAAACACTTCAATTATAATAAAATTGTAATGCAATCTAAATCTATCAGGAGAAAGTTTGTCCTGTGTATTGGAACAAAGGTGAAATATCCCAAAAATCAAATTCGATTTAGATGTTGCCACTTAGTACGCACGTATTTGGTAACTTGATTTCTGGAAAAGAATATGTCAATGAAAATGTGAAAGTCATTAAGTAAAGAAAAAAAAAGAGAAGAGATGAAAAAGAACAGAAGAGAAGGAAGACAAAAAGGGGGAAAAATCCAGATTTTTCGTTTTCATGTGTCATTATAAGCTAGCTTCATTTGTATTTTGGGATAATTTTTAGCATGCAAAGCTTAGACCATTCTAGAGAGGAAATGTCAAAGAGCTGACAGCGCCACTTATCATTGCTGATTGCCTTCAATTCGCCAGAGTTCAAGCAGGAGAGACAGATTTGTTTACCAATTTTGCAGTACTTATTTTCAATTTTAGATTTGAAGTTTAATGCATTCTCAAGCTTTATAATCAAGCTAAATTGATGGATCAAGGATAACTAATTGACATAATCAAGATTAAATACAATTTTGAGTTGAATTAAAGTTAAACTTTTAGAAAATTAAGAAATTGATTATGTTTATGTATGTGGTTGGTTTGAAATTGGATTCAAAAATGTTTTAGGAATGTTTTAGAATGAATAATGAAGAAATTATGATGACTACATGAAGTGACTAAATTGAGAAATGAAGAATTTGGTGAACTTAAATTTAAATTTCGACATTCCGAGGTTGATTGACTATTGTATTTAGGCTAGTTGTTCATGCAAAAATTGAATTATTGGATGTCGATTTTTGAGCTAGGCATGAATTATGACAAGATTGCTTAGGAATAATGTTAGCCAGAAAAGGATTGAAATTCTGGCAAGATCTAGATGGCCAAAGTTGGCCAAATGTGTAAATGGTGGAACACTATTCTTGTTAATGCTGATGAATAACACTACTTTAGGTAAAGATTTGTGTTGACTTTCGAGGTTTTTAATAAACATTCTGAATTGATATCAGTAATATGACATAAATAAAGTAGTTTGGGTGGATCTTGGTTGAGAAAACACTAAGATTCTAGTAAGAACGAGTTGGTCAAAATTGGCCAAATTTGTAGAAATGAGTCATACTTGAGCTGAGTTAAAATGTGATTTTCACCTAAAAAAGAAATTCATAAGTCTAACAAAAAGGAAATGATTACAAAATGATATAATATGATAATATATTGGTTTATAAAAGGTTAAACAAAATGTTAAATGCTATAATTAGTCGATTACAACTTATTGGATGCTTAGCATATAATGCTGATTTGAGAACGTTCCAAACATAAGACTTAACAAACCTTTTGTTTATATCGTCTAACAATCAATGCACTTGAAGAAAATAAATTTGTTATATGAGCTAGTTATGTCATGCATAAAGGAATAATATGTATTGCTTGCCTAAATTTGTCTATAGTCGAATACTACTTTTAGAATATTGTATTTTTAAGGTAACAGACACAGTTGGTGTTTATATTTTTATGCTTAGTATACCTAGTTTTAGAAGCGCAGTTAACTCATTGCTTCACTTTGCTCATACTGAAGATACAGTTAATTAATTATAAGTGCTATTGAAGTTCTTCTAAATATACTCAGGTAGAAGAGCAATATGCCTCTCGAAATAAAGATATGATTGTTTTTAGATTAATTTCTATTTGGCTAGAACTTTATTGCTTAGAGTGTACAATTTTATTTTATCTAAGCATGGAATAATTGTAGGACAAGCTCATTTTAGTTGATAGGTGCAAATTTTATGCATGACTTGAGGTTGAATGTGTTTTGTTATTTATTTTGCGAGATAAAACAACATGTATTGGCTGATTATATTGCTAGAAAAGTTGTTATGCTTTATGGAGAATTGATGGTTGTTCGGTATTGATATATTGTTGTCACTCTAAAGATTAGTGTCGTAAGCATATTTATTGTGAGCAATTGTTGTTGACTTTGGCGTATCAACTTCTTTTTTTTATTGGTTGGGATATATATATATTGGTTGTTGTATTTTCTAAATTTTATAGTTGATAAATAGTTGAATGTTATAGCTCTGATATTCTCAATCTTATGGATGGTGAGTTGTGATGAGGTTAAATAATTACTTTATACTACATGCATAACGCATCTTGCATTAACATGACATCACTTGAATACTACTCCAAATGTGAATTGGTTATTGGATTTAAAAATTAATTAAACTAAGGAGTTATGTTATAATTAATGTTATCAGTTGAAAATCTTTTTCATCAAGGAGACGACGATATGTAACGCCCTTGATTAGAGAGACGATAATATGTAACACCTTTAATAGTGAAGGTCTAAAAGAATAACAATATATAACACTCTTGATAATAAAGGTCTAATGGGGGATGACGATACATAATGTTATTGATAATAAAAGTCTAGGGGGATAACACTATGTAATATCCCTAGAATCGAAGTGATTGTGAATGAATATTAAAAGAATTATTTTATTTGGGCACAAGCTCAAAGACTATGGTATAAAATGCCAAGGGAAGAAATAGATTAGCTCTATAGCGATGAAATAATCTTTGAATAGTAAATTATTATGGATTAACAATATGAATCTCTTATGAATGTTCTCATATCTGTTATCTAAATTATTAGAATGTTTTAATTATAATTATACCTGGTGGATCTAGTAATCCTTACTTTAGGTTTTGAACTTTATATTACATGGAAAATTAGTGATGTTGTCATTTATATGTTATATGCGGATGCTCTTGATGAGAAATGAATCATCCTAGCTTGAGTTTCATACAATTGTATTTTCTTGTCTTCAATTTTTTTATTTCATATTGTGTGGCTATAAAGATGGATGCAATTTAAATTTAGAATGGTTATTGTTGTATTTTAACATTGATTGAATGCTAGGTGATTGTAAAGAAGTGTAGGAAAAAAAAAAAAAGGATTGCATTACATAGTAACTTGCAAGGCCAGGTTGCCAAATTTATGTATTTTACCAATTTGAGCAATATATAGTAGCTTCAACCTATGGTTGTTGAGATTATAAAGATGATTTTCAGTTTTAACTTTGACTAAGGAAATTGCAGAGTTCAAATTATCTTGCTTTATATGCATTTATCATGACATAGTATTTAGTATTTTAGATATATGATTTTCAGCAAGCTTACGAGCTAAGACATAGTTATTAGTGCATTGTCTCTATTTATTATTTGGTATATTAGCATTCATATTATACCAAGCAAAACATTTATGAAAGTTCTCTCATAATTTAGTTATCTCTTCAGTTGAGTATAATCTCATAAGATGATTTTAGGAAACCAGAAAAGATATGTATTCTACTTCTTGAGTGATTTATCATCCATTACCCCGTACCCTTTTTCTTGCAGGTATACTAGCTCAGTGAGTATGGTTTGGGAAGAAGGCGAGTGTTGTACTGTCAAGTGGGATCTAGTATTGTTGCCTTGAAATGTAGATTTTTATATTATTTACTACAATATGAAGATTTTAGATGTTTTGTATGCTAAAATATTTCATGATTGACCTTGATTATATAGGGGCAGGTAGGCTACATTTCCTTTCAAACATGGTGTCACAACCTTTTTAAATTTGAGTTTAGCATTATCACAACAAAAAACAAAAAAAAAAAAAAAATTTTTCTAAGGCATTTTCTTTAAAGATTTAAATCTTGGTCCCTTGACTAGTTTATAACTTGAAAACTTGGTATATAATTAGGCATAGATTTCTGATGGGTTTGTGTTGTTTTGTTAAATTTATTGTTATTTCCATCCAGTCGTAAATAAAAGAATGTCCATATTACAGGAAATTATCTGCCGAAATTTTGTTAAAATGAGGTTTGAATATTATAATTTGTGATATTTTAGGCTTGTTACGGATTTTGGTGGCCTTATGCTAATACGTATCCTAGTGCCAATCTCAACCTTTGGTTTGGGTCATGACAAAAGGTGTCTAAATAGGGGTAGCCATACATTTTTTTGATGACGAAGCTGTATTGGACTTGAACAAAAGATCAATTACATATTCTTGACGAAATTAGCCAAACTTTGCATTCTGCCTTTATTGAAAATGATTTTATGTTAATTTCTTCTTCTCTGACCAGTTTGTATTAGATCCTCATGCCTAAGAGCCTTCACATTGCTGAAACTACACGCGGGATCAATATTTTACTTTACAGAACTCACATGATTTTGTTTTGAGAATTGTTGTTATGAAATACTTCAACAAATTACCATTAAATAAAGTTTATTAATATTCTTAGGATACCCTTTCTTCTATAACCTTTTAAAACCATTAAGCAACCACCCCGACAACTTCAAGACTCTTTAATTATGTTATGGCATTTTGAAAGTGTTATTGGGTTTACACCATCCTAAAAGCTAATTTAAAGGGTGATTCTTTTCCTGAAACCCTATTGGGCTCAGAGGTGATTAAAAAATATTTGTATAGGCAATAACTATTTTGATAACCTTTATATAATAAAATATAATACTTCTTTAATTTTTTTTCTTATTACTTTATATAACAATAGTAAAAAAAAATATTATCTTTTGTATGAATTTTTTTTTTAAAATTAACTAAATACATAAATAATAAATAATCTATCATATTTATCTATTTAATAATTAAAAAACTCAATAACTATATTTATTAGTCTATTTAAAATTTAAAAAAACTCAGTAATTATATATATTAATATGTTTTGAATTTAAAAAGATTAATAATAAGGTTCACTTATCCAAATAATAAATATATATTTTTTATTTTATAATTTATAGTTAAAAAGACTAATAATAATGCCTCTCCTTTTATGGAACCCTAAGCATAAATCCTGCTGGCCGATGCCTTTAGTCCGGCTTGATTAGTCTAACACCATTCATAATAAATCCAATAATCTCCCCTCAACGAGGTCAATCAAAAGGTAAAGTAGATGGAAACCTCCCCTCCTTCCTGCTTTGATACCGCAATATATAGTTTTTTAGTCAAGCCTGAAAGCTCTATTTATAATTTCTTAATATTAAGGGTCTCAGCCGGCCTCTGATAAATTTGAGGGATTTGATGACTAACAAGAAAAATATAATTGTAAAATGAATAATGATTGCAACTTTAGCAATATTATAACATAATATAAAATAAGAAAATGGATAGAATTTGCTTAGAAGAACGAATGAAAGCATAAAACATTCAAGAAGACTCAGAAATTTAGAGAAAGATACACTTGAAGCCTTATTGTATATTCTCAAACTAAAATTTTCTTTACGGAAGAAACCATGTCTATTGTTGGAGAGGCGATTCTAGCTGTGTTCATTGAGAAGCTGTTCGAAATGTTGACCTCTACTGAACTGTTACAGTTTGCACAACAGGAGCAAATCCAGGAAGATCTTAAGAAGTGGGAGACGAAATTAATGAAGATGAAGGTGGTGCTTGACGATGCAGAACAGAGGCAAGAAAGGAATCAGGCAGTGAAGATCTGGCTTGGGGAACTTCGAAACTTGGCTTACGACGTGGAAGACATACTGGATGAGTTTGCGACTGAAGCTTTGCGGAGGAAGTTGTTGCATGAACATCATGACCAACATCAAGCCAGCCCAAGTAAGTTATGGAAGCTAATTCCTTCTTGCTTAAATATTCAGAAAGTCAAGTTCAATTCCATGATAATGTCCCAAATTAAGAACATCAGTACCAGATTGGAAGACCTTGCAACACAGAAAAAGCAATTGGGTTTGAAAGAATTTTCGGGAGGGAGCTCCAACAATGTAAGACAAAGACTACCCACAACCTCTTTGGTGACTGAAACCAAAGTTTATGGTAGAGAAAAAGATCAGGAGACAATAGTTGAATTGTTGTTGAGGAATGATTTAAGTGATGCTAATGGAACATTTTCTGTTATTCCTATAGTCGGGATGGGTGGTGTGGGAAAGACAACTCTTGCTAAACTTGCCTACAATGATGTCAGACTGGAAGGTCGATTTGATTTTAAAGCTTGGGTTTGTGTTTCTGAAGAATTTGATGTGATCAAGATAACAAAAACAATTCTTGATTCCATTGTTGGATATATTGGTGATGTCAATGATCTTAACATGCTTCAAGTGAAATTGAAGGAGAAATTATTGAGAAAGAAATTTTTGTTTGTTTTGGATGATATATGGAATGAGAATCCTAGTAACTGGTCTCTCTTACGCCATCCTTTTGAAGTGGGCTCACCAGAAAGTAAGATCATTATCACAACTCGTAATGAAGTTGTTTCAACCATGATGGGCTCTCTTCCAGCTTATTCATTGAAAGAGTTATCAAATGAAGCTTGTTTGTGTATATTTACTCAATACGCATTGGGGACAACAGATTTTAGCATGCATGAGCACCTGAAGGAAATTGGTGAGAAGATAGTAAAAAAATGCAATGGCTTACCTTTGGCAGCAGAAACCCTCGGTAGCCTTTTACGTGGTAAACCTGATAGCAATGTCTGGAGACAAGTGCTAAATAGTAGAGTATGGGATTTACCAGAAGAGAAAAGTAACATTATACCAGCTTTGAGGGTAAGTTATTACTTCCTTCCTTCTCATTTAAAAAGATGTTTTGCATACTGTTCAATATTCCCCAAGGATTATGAATTTCTTAAAGAAGAGATAATTTTGTTATGGATGGCTGAGGGTTTATTACAAAATAATAAGAAGCAAATGGAAGATTTGGGCAATGAGTTCTTTCATGATCTAAAATCAAGGTCATTTTTCAAAGAATCAAGTAAAGATATGTCAAGATTTCTTATGCACGACCTCATCAATGATCTTGCTCAATGGGCGGCAGGAGAGTCATGCTTTAGAATTGATAATTACAAGTTGGATGGTAACATAAATTTCAACGCTTCCAAAAATCTTCGTTATATATCTTATATTCGAGATTGGTGTGACGGCGCTAAAAGGTTTGAAGCCTTGCATGATGTCAAACTTTTACGAGCATTTTTGCCTTTAGGGTTGCCGAATATGGGGCCTAGTTACTTGACTTACGATGTTCTTCGCATGGTACTGAAACTGCCACGTTTAAGGGCCTTGTCTTTGAGTAGGTATCAGATCTTTGAGTTACCAGACACATTTGGTAAATTGAAACATCTACGATACCTCAACCTTTCTGATACAGAAATTGAAATGCTGCCCAAGTCAATCACTGCTCTTTACAATTTACAAACACTTTTAGTAGAGAACTGTTATCGTCTGAAGAAACTTTGTGATGATATAGGGAACTTAACAAACCTGCATCATTTAAATAATTCTAATGCACCTGAACTTGAAGAAATGCCTTTAAGAATTGGCAATCTTACTGGCCTCTTGACACTGCCAAATTTTGTTGTGGGCAAAGGCAGCGGCTCCAGGTTAGAAGAGCTGAAGAATTTGACACATATCAGGGAGAGGCTTTGCATTTCTGGGTTGGAGAATGTGAATGCTAGGATTGCCATGAAAGCTGATATGAATGGCAAGAGGGACCTTAACGTGATAGTACTGGAGTGGAGTAGCAGCACTGGCGATCCGAGAGATGCAGTAGAAGAAAAAAAAGTGCTTGACATGTTACGACCACATCAAGGCTTAAAAGAGCTCATTATCAGTGGCTATGATGGTGTCTCTTTTCCAATGTGGTTAGAACATCCATCATTCTCGAATTTGGCGCTCTTAACACTTGAAAACTGTTGCAGCTGTCACACGTTGCCGTCAGTCGGGCGACTACCCTTTCTAAGGCACCTTGTTATCAGAGGAATGGCTAGAATACGAATTGTCGGGAAGGGGTTTTATGGCTACTCAGAGGTGCCATTTCCATTATTGGAAACTCTTTGTTTTCAGGATATGGAAAGATGGGAAGGCTGGATTTCTCATGAATATGAAGAAGCTAAAGCTTTTCCTCAGCTCAGAGAACTCTCTATTAGAAGATGCTCTAAGCTGGAAGGATTATTGCCAAAACATCTTCCTTCCTTGGAAAAGCTTGTCATTAGAAATTGTGAGAAGTTGGTCGTATCAGTTGAAAGCCTTCCAAGACTCTGCAGATTAGATATTGATGAATGTGAACAGATGGTGCGGGGAAGTACAATCGACCTCAGCTCACTGAAATCAGTGGTTCTTTCGGATATCTCAAGTCATATCTGTCCAACAGAGCGATTTACACATGGGTTATCAAAAGTAGAAGAAATGAAGATTGCTGGTTCTAAAGAGCTGACATCTTTGTGGCGAAGCACAACTGAAATGCTTCAAGATAATGGCTCCCTTTGTCGATTGGTAATTCAGCAATGTCCCCAACTTCTATTCGTGGTGGCAGAGGAAGAACAACAACAACAGCAGCTTGAGATGCCTTGCAGACTTGAGTATCTGGAATTGAATAAATGTATACGGTTTGAAAAGCTACCAAAAGCATTGTGCAGCCTTAGTTTTCTTAAAGAAATATACATCCAAGAATGCCCAAAACTTGTTTCTTTTCCAGAGACTAGTATGCCCCCCCAGCTAAGAATCATCGGAATTGGAAAATGCAATGCATTGAAATCGCTGCCTGAGGCTTGGATGAACAGCAACAATACATGTCTTGAAAGCTTGTCTATTACAGAGTGTGATTCTTTGACATACATCGCCAAAGTTGGGCTACCGTTGAATTTGAAGTGGCTATCTCTCAGCTGTTGCTGTAATTTATGGACTTTGATCGATGAGGAGGAGACTACCGACACCGGAACCAGTAGCAACACCTCTCATCTACAGTACTTGGCAATTGAATATTGTCCATCTCTCACATCCTTGTGGTCAAAAAGTGAGTTACCTGATACACTTGAACACATTGAACTTTCCAGTTGCTCAAATCTTGCTTACTTGTCATCAAGAGGCACTCTACCCATGGCACTTAAATACCTAATGGTTTATAACTGTTCGAAGCTAGAGTCGTTTGCAGAAAGAGTGCAGAATCTCACATCTCTTGAACGTATCAAGATTTCTTGTTGTGATAATCTTACACGTTTGCCTCAAGATCTTCACAAGCTCCGCCATCTTAAAGAGATTACTATATCTCGTTGTCCAAATCTTGTTTCCTTTCCGGAAGAAGGTTTGCCTTCCGGGAACCTGACGTTGCTCCGCATATACAACTGTGAGAAACTGAAGGCCCTACCCAACCACATACACAATCTCACTGAACTAAAACATTTATCAATAACAGATTGTCCGAGCATGGCCTTGTTCCCTGTCCATGGCTTTCCTATCAGTCTTGCAACACTTGAAGTTGAAGATTTAAACATCTCGAAACCACTGTTGGATTGGGGACTCTACAGATTCACTTCTCTTAGAGATCTCAGGATTGGTGAGGGATGCCCAGATGTGGTGTCATTTCCACAAGAAGAGATTGGAATGTTGCTTCCGACATCTATAACCCATTTGAAAATTGAAAATTTCCCCAATCTGGAGCGCCTGTCATCTGATATTCAAAATCTGACATGCCTGGAAGAACTCTCCCTTTCTGCTTGTCCTAAGCTTAAATTTCTTCCTGAGGATGGCCTGCCTTCCTCTCTTTTGAAACTAAATATCAATAAATGTCCTGTGCTCAAACAAATGTGCGAAAAGTACAGAGGACAGAATTATTGGCCAATGATCGCACGAATACCTTACGTCTGCATTGATCTTAATTTCATACCGGTGTACGGACCCCCAAGGTCAATATTGATCTCCCACAACCTGTTCCCGAGAAGACAACATCTAGGCCCTTTTCAAATCCGTCTGTAGAGAAGTATGTTCATTTTTCCAAGTACCTTCACTGTTTTTTGATTGAAAGTGAAAATTGAACACTCAATAATGGTTAACTAGATTCTCTGTTGTCTATTTTTGTCCTTATTTCAGAGGTCCTTGCTCAGAATCACATTTTGGAGGAACAAGAACAAACTCCTCCCTGTTGCTATTCCTGTTGTTGCACAAGTTTATATCTGTTTGATGTTTTTCTATAGAGTAATGATTGGCATTCGGTGATTAGGAGGCAATCAGGATATCCGGGAATAAAGCTGCGAGTCCAAGATTCAGAAGATTGGGGTACAATATGAGACAAGAGATTCCAATTGACTTTTGAGCACATGAATGAGAACTCTCACAAAGCGAAAGCTAGAGAACCAATATTCTCCAAAGAAAATCATGTCAGTTTGGTCGAAAATGATGGCTCTATATGGTCCCATATGGATTAATTTACTCGTGTATTAAAAGGTCAAGTAATATCAATAGGGCTTTGATTGCTTAGTTTTAATCATCCCAAAATTGAAAAATCATTTTTATTGTGAGAATCCATTTTAGGGATCTTCATAGTTAAAATTTTGTATTTATTATTTGAAGATAATAAAGTGATCAGCGACGTCGAGAATGTAGGTAAATTTACCAAACCTTATTAAATTTGTCTCTTTATTTTTTGCATTTTTTTGCTTTATTTTATTACTATATTCAATAGCATAATTGTGATTTATGTTTTTGGTTCATACAACAAGTGGCATCAGAGCCTAGGTTTAGGATAGTGACTCACCATTTATATAGTTATATGCATGTCTAGGAAATGTTATCAACAAGACTATAATAGTCTAAGCAGTTTGGATTTTAATTAGGACCATTCGTGACCCCTCCATTCTTTCTTGGGTATTTTTCTTTTGCATATTTCATCAGTTTAGCACTTATTACTATCTTAGGTTTTTTTGTGAAGTGTTGTTTGCTATTGTATATTGTAATTTATGAAACTTGGTTATGGGGAAATATCATTTAATAAGTAAATTGGAGTAAGCAAAAATGGCATCGACATTAGCTAAGAGTACCATGACAACTGCAAAGATAGATAAGGAAAATTTTGATGGTCGAAACAATTTTGGTTTATGGCAATGTGAGGTGATCAATGCCTTATGTCAAGACAATCTTAATATATCTTTAGAAGAGAAGAACACTGTGTTTTGGGAAAAAAAGAATGGGTGAGGATCAACCACCAAGCCTATGGTGCAATTCATATGTGTTTTGGTATAGAGCTAAAATATCCATTCATAAAAGAGACATTAGCAAGTAAAATGTGGAAGGCATTAGAAAGCAAGTATATGAAGAAGAATAATGAGAGTCAACTCTATTTGAATAAGAGACTTTTTCACCTCTAATTGAAACCAAGTATAAGTGTCAGTGATTATATTAATACTTTCAACCAATTGATAGCTGATTTACTGAATTTGAATGAAATATTAAAAGATGAAGATAAAGCATTGCTCCTACTAAGATTTTTTTTCTGAAGATTTAGATCATCTCTGTATCACACTACTTCACGAGAAAAAGAAATTGACTTTTGATGAAGTATGTGTTGCTTTAAATAATTATGAAATCAAAAAGAAATGTTTATAAGAGAATAAAGATATAAGAATTAAAGCTCTTACAGCAAGAGGATGAAGTCAAAGACATAAGCAAGGAAGAAGAGGCATATCACTTTCAAAAAGAAGACCTGGTAAACATTAATGTGCTTTTTGTCGCAAGAAGGGGGATTAGAAAAAAGATTGTCCAAATTTACATAAGAAAGATAAAGGGAAGGTCAAAGTTGAGTTAGAAGTATGTGTAACTGATATTAAAGAAGACGAGTCAGACTTTGCTTTAATCAGTCGTTTACCATTAACATGTCAGTTTGATCAGTGGATTTTAGATTTGGCTTGCACTTACCATATTGTCCATATAAGGAGTGGTTTTCATTTATGAAACCCTAAACGAAGAAGTTATTTTCATGGGTAATGATAACCCTTGCAAAATAGAGGGGATAAGTTCAACTCGCTTAAAAAATGATGATAAATTAGCCAAAGTTTAACAGACATATACTATAATTAAAAAATAATACTATCTTTTTAGGAGTTTGGGAGTCCAAAGGCTTCACTATAAGTATGTGAGATAGAGTTTTGAAGGTTTTTTCTAGTGCTTTAGTAGTGATGAAAGGTATAAGAAGAAATAACTTATATTATTATAATGGAAGTACTACTATTAAATTAATAGTTGTAGTCACAAGAAAGGACACATATTTTGAGACAAATAGACATTGGCATATATGGTTGGGATTTGCAAGGGAAAAAACCTTCTTTAGTTTGTTGAAACAAGGCTTATTGAAATGAGCAAAGACTTGCAAGTTAGGTTTCTATGAACACTGTGTTCTAGGAAAACAAATGAGAATAAAATTTGATACGCAATTCATAATACTGGAGGTATTCTTGATTATTTTCACTTTGATGTATAGGGACCTATCAAGACAGCTTCTTTTGGTGGTAAACACTATTTTGTTACTTTTGTCGATGATTTTTCTAGATACATATAGGTGTATTATAAGAAGAAAAAGGATGACGTATTAAATTTTTTTCTTATATGAAAAAAGATGATTGAAACTCAGACTAACAAAATGATCAAGCGACTTAGAACTAACAATAGTGAAGAGTATACTAGTGATCCATTTTTAGAAGTTTGTCAAGTTAAAGGTATTGTACGTCACTTCTTAGTTAGAGGAACACCATAATAGAATGGGGTGGCTGAATGCATGAATCGACCTTTGTTAGAGAAGGTTTGATGTATGTTGTCTAATGTTTGGTTGGGCAAAGTATTTTGAGCTGAAGCAATTACATATGCGTGTCATCTTATTAACTACTTACCATCTACAATGATTGGTAGGAAAACACCACTTAAAGTGTGGTTTGGAAAACCTGCAAATGACTATAATTCCTTATGAGTTTTTGGTTCAATTGCTTATTATCATATAAGGGAGTCAAAGTTAGATCTAATGCCAAGAAAACATTGTTAATGGAAATCAGTTATGGAGTGAAGGGATACTACCTTTGGTGTCCAAATTCTAAGAAGATTGTATTTAGTAGGGATGTTACCTTTGATGAATCTACCATATTGAAGAAGGTAACAAAGAAGACTGAAAGTACTTAGCATCAGGTGGAGTATACTCTATAACTAGTAAAGTTTGAGATTGTCACAATAATGAATGTAAACAAAGTTGATAATGACACTCTTATGGCAGAGAAGGATAGTGAAAATAGAGAGGTTTTAACCCAAGAACCTCAACAGCTACAAGAATCAATTGCAACATATAGGCCAAGATGAAAAATCTATAAACCTGCTTATTTTGCTGATATGGTGGCTTATGCACTCCTAGTTGTAGATAATGATGTTTCTTCCACCTATAAAGAAATAGTAAGAAGTTTAAGAGCTGAAAAGTTGGAAGAAAGCCATAGATGAGGAATTGAAATCCCTTCAAAAAAAATGAAACATGGCAATTAATCCACTATCTAGAGGTAAGAAGGCAATTGGATGCAAATGAGTATATGTAAAGAAAGAAGGATTTCCGAACAAGAAAGATGTCTGCTTTGAGGCAAGATTAGTGGTGAAGAGCTATGTGCAAAAAAGAAAGTATTGACTATTATGAAGTTTTTTCTCTAGTGGGTAAACATTTCGCTATTAGAATTTTATTAGCTTAGTAGCACAATTTAAATTGGAACTAGTTCAACTTAATGTTAAAACCGCATTTCTACATGGTGATTTGGAAGAGAAAATCAATCTGACTCAGCCTAAAGGATTCAAGGTTGCTAATATAGAAAATTGGGTTTGCAAACTGAAGAGATCATTTTATGGTTTGAAATAGTCACCAAAACAATGGTACAAGCAATTTGATCAATTTATGATAAGGCAGAAGTACACAAGAAGCAAGTTTGATAATTGTGTGTATTTTTGCAAGCTACAAGATGAGTCTCTCATTTATCTGCTATTAGACTTTGCTGATATGTTAATAGCCTCAAAGAATCAAGAGAAAATTGAAAAATTAAAGAATCGACTGAGTCAAGAATTTGAAATAAAAGATTTGGGAGAAGCCAAGAAGATTCTTAGTATGGAGATTAGTAAAGTTAGACAAAGTAACAAGACTAGTTTGACCCAAAAGAAATATTTGAAGAAAGTGCTACAACATTTTCATATTACTAAAAAGTCAAAACCTATAAGTACTCCACCTGCTCCTCACTTCAAGCTTAGTGCATCTTCATCTCCAAGTATAAATGAAGAACGAAAGTATATGTCACAGGTTTCATATTCTAATGTAGTGGGTAGTTTGATATATATATGATAGTGTGTACAAGGCCCGACATTTCACATGCAATTAGAGTTGTGATCAGGTATATGCATGATCCTGGTAAAGGTCATTGGCAGGTTGTGAACTGGATTCTGTGATACTTTCTAAAGATTGTAGATGTTGGTTTGGTTTTTTAGTAGGATAAAACACTAGGTCAACACTTGTTTGGGTATGTTGACTCAAATTATGCTGGTGATTTAGATAAACATCGATAAAAAACTAGGTATTTATTTACTCTTGTAAAAACACCTATCAATTGGAAGTCTAATTTACAATCTACAGTTACTCTGTCTACAATAGAGATAGGGTACATGACAGTCATAGAGGCTATAAACGATCCTATTTGGTTATAAAGATTGCTGGAAGATTTAGGATTTGTTCGTAAGCATGTGAATGTTTATTGTGATAGTTAGAGTGCAATTCCTTTGGCCAAAAATCTAGTACTCCAGGTGTGTACAAAGCATATCAATGTTTGGTATTATTTTGTGCGGGAAATTCTTGAAGAAGGGGAGATACAGCTTCTGAAGATTGGAAATATTGAGAATACTGCATATATGATGACCAAGGTAGTGGTATCAATCATTGTTTGAACTTGATCAACTTCCTGCAAACTTAATGATGCCACAAGATGCATTTTGAAGTTGCTGCTGATGAGGATACAAAACATTGAAACTTTGAGGGGACCAGCTAAATCACCAAGGTAGAGATTGTTGAAAATGATGGCTCTTTATGGTCTCACATGGATTAATTTATTTGTGTATTAAGAGGTCAAGTAATATAAATAGGGCCTTGATTGCTTAGTTTTAATCATCACTAAAATGAGAAATCATTTGGATTAATTTAATTGTGCATTACGCTTTCGTTCCTCACAACAAGTTCTGTGAAGAAAAATATTGAACCTTGTATAGTTTCAGCAATGTGAGAGCCGTCTGAGGTATCGGGATCTAATACAAATTGTTTAGAGAAGAAGAAATAATGAGTTAGGTCACAGGCAGAATGCATACTTTGGGGAAATTGTATCAAAAGAATATAATCTATCTTTTGTTCCAGTTCCAGTCCAACACATCTCCATTCAGTGGCGGAATCAGGATTTTTGCTAAGAGGGGACTCTGCGGCTGTGTCATTATTCACCAATTAACACATATTTTACTTTGGAATAACACCCATCAAATATTGAATTCTATATCATAGATAATGACTTTCTAATTGCAATACAAAACACCATCAAACCCATCTAGTAAATACAAACTTATATATAAATCACTATATGATCTCACATAAAAAGAAACATATTAAGTATATAAACTTGACAATTTGCTGTCAATAAAGCATCACATAACCAATGTCATTAAGTTAAAGCAAAGTGTTGACCACATAATTGAAATAAATGCATTAAAATCAATTATAAATCCGAGTTGTACTTGTCTATAAAACAATTTTATCAAATGAATCTTTCTTTAATCTTTTGAAATAATGGGCTATCATAGCTTTCCAAATAAAAAAAAAAATTTAAGCATAATCTTAGGCATTATTATTTTTCAGTTTAAAAACTTAATAGGTGTAAATACATAGTTCTAATCTTACTTCGGACTTAAATCATAAAAACTGAAGTATTAAAATACATTTAAGACGTACTTTATCCAAAAATTTAATTGATTTTTTCTATGAATTTACAACATTACAGTTATCGTGAATACTCCAAAACCATGCATAAGTTGATTGACAGATGCAGACGTTTAGATTATTTTTCATAAAATTTATTTTTGTACTCAAAACTCACCCGGTTCATGTCGTTATCAATTGAGTTTAAGAATCAAACTCAATAATTGCAGCATAAAACACCTGGAAAAATATAAGAAACAAATATTAATCTATACAAAAATTGTAGTTTTGAAATTTCATAAATACATCTAGTTTTAGAGATTAGTACTAACAAATATTAAAGTTAATTTTAAGCATTGCATTAATGATAATCTATTAAAATGAAGAAATGGGTTACACATAAATATTTCATCCGGCATCTTATTAGCATCCAATGGGCGTACACACATGATTAATTTTCTTGAAAGCTTCATTGCTCTTACTCTTCATCCACTTAAGTTACAAACTGAATGGACAAAAAAAATAAAATTAATTAATTTACATACCTTAATCTAAAAGCTGATGAAAAAATTTCTCCCAAATTCACTAATTTTATGATGTTGTCTAAAAGAAGGGATGAGGGTCCCTGTGTCCATTACTAAAAAATGTATCAGTGTTTATACTTAGAAGTTTTTGTTCCGATACTAAAGATAAGTTGTCCTCTAATAGATTCAAACCACGTTACAATCTTGGCATGAATGAAGTATCACTTGATTGTGGATTATGAAATTTGATTATCATTTTATAACCATGTTTTTCCCACATGTATATGTGCATGAGTCTAAAGTTAATGCATATCGATAGTCAAAGCTCAATTGTTTTTTTGATATGCAATCAATATAAATAAATGGAAATGGAAATTAAATAATGATACATGAAAAAAAAATTTCTATTGATTTTTTTATTGAAGTTCAAATGTCATTTTCAAATATAACCTATTAGCTTCAGGGCATTAAGAGGAAGTGATACAAAAATATATAAATTTTTTAGAGAATTGAGATTGTCTGGCAGGGCCTGTATTTGCTCACACTTGCATGTAATGTTCCAAGTTCATGAAAGCCAAACCTCCTGGAAAGGAAACAAAATGTAAAAGAATACCAATTTTTGGAAAAGATCATGTTAACTCGTTCATACCTACAATTTATGTGCAAGTGTGGGATATATACAAATTAGGAAAGTGTCCAATATTTTTCAATCAATACAAATTATTCTAATCGATCTAAAAATGGCCAAATAACAGTTCCTACCCAAGGTTTAAGAAAGTGACATTCCCGCCATCTAAGTTTGAAATATCATTTTAACACCCTTATATGAAAATCAACTATTAATATTAATAGTTAAAAGGTATTTAAATTATTTTATTTAAATACTATAAAAGGGGTAAATTAATTACATTTTATTCATAAAGTTTTTGAAATATCATAATAACAAATTTATTAAACTAAACCATAAGTAATATTGTGGGGATGTAAATAACATTTTTAAAACTTATTATGGGCAAATGAATTTTTTCTTATTTTGCTTCAAAGAAATTATTGTTTTCATCCTCGTATATTTGAAGATTGTATTATAATCCTAAAATAATCTGAAAAAGTTAATATAAAAGTTGTTATAAAATACTGAAATCTTTGTATCTAAAAACTACGTATCTGAAAATACTTACTATATTGCACAGACTGATAAATACAGAGATTCGACACCCTAGCCATGTGAGTTTCCTATGCAAAAATGTGTTAGAAATTGTCTAAGACAAGTGTTGCCACTAAATCTGATATCTGAATCTGAGTGCATCGCACTATAGTTGATCATACCATCATAAGATGCTAACTTAGCACACCAGCATATGTCTATATATAGTGGCTAGTATGGTCATAGACCTTAATGTTGGCTCCCATATCGGGTGTGTTAAAACTCACAGGCGCCCCCTCGTATTCACCCCTGAAATTGATGTAATGGAGATGGTGGAAGAACCTTGGTGGTAGAGTTCATCATTTACCTTTGGTTGACCCTCAAATTGATGGAGCGATCATTTATGTTTGAGGCCTCATAATCTTGCAAACACTTGTCAAGTAAGTTAGATTTTTATTCAAGTTGGTGGCTAGTTCCTTTAGGCTTGAAATGAATCCTCCTTTGTAAAATTATCACATGTTATTGTGGATTCAGTTCTCCTTCTCCTACCTTTTTTTAAGTTGTTGTTGATGATCTTGGGAGGTTGGTTGTTAAGGATTTGAACTTGCTTTTGGTTGGACTTGAGGTAAATGGAGTTTGGGATGAATGTAGCATGGATTGTGCATAGACTTGCATAATTTTAGGGCCTGTTTTGGTGCTGGAAGTTTAGGAGACAATTGTGCAAAATTTTATCACCAAAAATACAACATTACGGCTGTGGTTCTTGATCAATATCAATATACCCCTTTGTTGATAAAATTTCTATCACCTCCTATATTTATAATAGTATCAATTAGATCCTTGACTTCAACATAAATAATTAAGTTTTAACTTAAATTTGTGTAAATACTTGGATAATCAAACTTTCTTCCATAAACTCAAAGTAGGACAATTTTAAAACAGAAAATGAGGTGTGTGTTTTTTGATATAAGGGTTGAATTTATATTGGAGTTGTGAAGGGCAAAAATGTAAATTTTTATAGGCTAGGGCAAAATTGGTATAGAAAGTATTATAATTGATGAAATTGATAAATGTGGATAGTTTTGCTTAACCTAAAATGATATGGTTAAAGAGTTTTATTAATATTCAATTATGGTTAATTTTTTATTAACCCTTAATATCTACGAAGCGACAGCCCATCCAAGCCAAGGCCAACATAAATAGTGACAATATTTCTTCTAAGAATTCTCAATTGCCTTTGAGAACTTCCATCAATCTTTTTTTCTGCTTAGTATTTCTGTTCAAGTTGTGAAGAGAGTATCCTGAAGCACTGAGAATTGTTCAGCAGCAGGTTAGCGAAATTTATAGCTACCTAAATTTGATATGTTTCTTCTGTCTGTCTATTTTACCATTTCAACTTATTATTTGTATTATGCATACATACATAAATACATACATACATACATACATTTATGTATGATTTCATTTTATTGCATGAATCATTAATGCTAAACCTTGAATTTCTTTCAAATTTTGATTTTTGAAGTACGTTAAACCCTACGGTTAATGGTAAAAAATCTGTGAAATCGTGCGAGCAAGTAGAAAATTTAATCATTATAAGCTTATATTAAGGTTAAATCTGTGGTAAACATTCAAGGCTAGATATATTTTGTTTACATATAAGCAGGGAATCCTTTATGAATGTTGGAGAATGTTTTTTAGTTTTCTTCGTGCACCTTGCAGTTACCATTAAGTGGATTCTAATCAAGTGACTAGTTCAACTCAATTCCACCGTTTGAATGAGACGAACTCAAAATGGAGCTTTTACTTGGCAACTTAACTCAAGTTTAACCCAATTTTCTTCTCAAAGATAATATTTATCCCTTTGATTCAGTTCAAATTTGACTCTTTTTTTTTTTTTTTTTTTTTGATAATATTATTTATCATTTTGACAATAATTTTCACTCTGCTAAAGTATTGTTGTATCCTATCAATAGCTTTTTAGTAATTCTATACATCAGCTAATAAGCTCAGACTTGAGCTAAGTTTAGGCTTGGCTTGACTCAGATTGAATTTACCTAACTGACAATTTTGCAAAATGAGAGGGGAGGTGCTGGATTTTCAAAATTTTCTTGAGGTGTTCATGGATTTTCTAAAAACTTTAGGGGAGGTAGGGTCATTGCTCTTTAAAAAATTAATACTAATGAAAGAGGATGCTACCTTTAACTTTATGTTAAAAAAATATTTAAAAATGCATAAGATTAAAAATATTATTGAGTCCATGTTATTTTCTCAAAAGATTCTTAATATGAACTGGTTTACATAATGAACCATATTATAAACTTTAAAACTCATTAAAAATTAAAAAAAAAAAAATTATCTTGTGTATACACTAAACATCCGAATCTAAATTCTCCAAGTAAGATATTCAAATCTCACATCGCAAGAAAATTTTTACTTGTAATAGTATTTTAAGCTCAAGTCTTAAGTTCAAATCTTTAATTACTTTTAAACGAAAGGTATGTTATTTACTTATTATCCATATAAGAAGAGACTCCATTATAGTTAAAACAAACATTAATACTATTTCAAAGTAGATTCCATGCTTTTAACTTTTAACATCATCTTCAAACAGTTAGATAAGACATGGATATTTTAACCCTATATTTACCTAAAAAGTTACACTATTTTATGATGCAAATGTTGAGAAAATCACACCGTATGAATTTCTAATATGAGAAGCATACTGTAACCACTAACTGTTGAAATTGAGGAATTTAAAGCTATAGAAATATGACATTAATAATTTATACTTTTTTTATGTAAATCTAAATCTCATACCTTATATTTGGATCCGAAAGATATCTCCGTTAAAGTAGAAGAGTTGTAAGCCATATAACTAAGCATGATAGCATTTGGGTCCCCACCACAGCAGAGCCTCTGGGGACAGGATGAGTTTGGGACCGATAAAATAAAATAAAAGAAGCATCAGAGTATCTTTGCGTGGAAAATGGAAGTGTTGTTTTGGTGCACCCCTAAAAGTCAAGCCTCTATTTTGTTATATGCAAGACTTGTCTTTTTTTTTTTTTTTTTTTGATAATTAAAAAAGATATATACAACAAAAAGAAGGTACAAATCCGAATAAATTAAGTTCGACGAAAAGATTCGTCTATAAACAAAAGTCATGGACTACAACAACCCAAGCTTTCGCACCTATTATTTACATTCAAAAATTATATATAACTAAACATGATCTGAATCCAATTTATAAACCTAAGATAATACAGCTGGAAGAACTATAAGCAAAATAAGCCTTTCAAGAGCCAAAATCCATGGCAACCAAGCAGCCCAGCACCACAAGCTGAAAGAACTCTAGCTATTTCACACCAAAACCAAGCAACAAAGAAACAGGAAACGAAAAAGGAGAGGGATTTGCTGAATAATACCTCTGAAAATTATATTCACTCATCGTCAAAAAATAGCAAATAACAATGTATTTATACATGTATAACAGAAAAATATAACTGCTAATTAACTGAATAACAGAAAAAAAACAGAAAATAAACCAAACTAACAACCAAACAACTTATCTTCTTCATCAAAGAATCAAAGCTTGAAGCAAACCAGCAGCTGAAGCAAACCAGCAACTGAATCACAGCAGAACACGCAGCTGAAGTAAACCAGCAACTGAATCGCAGCAGAACACGCAGCTGAAGCAAACCAGCAACTGAATCGCAGCAGAACACAGTGTCTCTCCAAGCCCTAATCGAACACATAATGAGGCCAGCCCCTTTTCTTCTTTCTTTTATTCCATAAAAGATGAAACGATGCGTTTTGGTAGAATATCAAAACGCACCGTTTCATTTTTACTTCCTAACATCCTCCCTCAAGTTAAAATAGCAGAATGCTATTGAAGACTTGCAACATTATAAGCACCCTACTGGCACATAAACACTGCATTTCCAGCAAACTCTATTCAGTCAACCTCACACTTCAAGTATTCCTCCCTTAATCACAACTCTATCAAAAACTTAACTAATCTGAGCAATAACCAGGCATTCCTCCCTCAATCTGCACTGTTTGTTTTCCCTTCAGCTCATTATTGCTCCTCCCTTGAACTGGTCTTTCAGCAACATGATGAGCAGCTCCAGATTCTTCTTCATTCTGAATCACCTGCTGAAAACCAGTCCACTCATAGTTTCCATAGCATTGTTGAACATCTTCAGTACCACCTTTATTTCTTTCAGTTGCCTGAGAGTTTGTCAACTGAGCAGCACAAGATTTACCAGCAACATTTAGTTTCAGTCTCAACTCTTCAAACCTGTTAACAGACAAAGCTTTTGTGAAGATATCAGCTGTTTGATATAAAGTAGGGACATATTGTACTTTAAGTAATTTTGCAGCCACTTGCTCTCTCACAAAATGAATATCTATCTCCACATGCTTTGTCCTGCTGTGTAAGACAGCATTGGAAGCCAAAGCCCCTGCACTTTGATTATCACACCATACAATAGGAATTTGCACACAAGATACACCAATTTCTCTCAACAGATTTTGAAGCCAGGCAATTTCAGTGGATGCTTGACTCACAGCCCTATATTCAGCCTCAGTTGAGGACAAAACTACAACCCTTTGTTTTCTAGAACCCCACTGCACAAGATTTGAGCCAAAATACAGAGCAAAACCACTTGTAGACCTCCTATCTGTAAGATTTCCAGCCCAATCAGCATCAGTAAACACTTCTACAGAGAATTTTCTTACTGGCCTGAATACTAATCCATAATCTGAAGTCCCCTTAATGTATCTTATTACCCTTTTACATGTCTGCCACTGCAACAAAGATGACTCCTTTATAAATTGACTTAATTTGTTTACAGCAAAGGCTAGATCAGGTCTAGTAAGAGTGAGATACTGTAAGGCTCCTACTATGCTTCTGTATAAACTAGGATTGGTAAAGGGCTCACTATCTCCAACAAATAACTTTACTCCAGCAGCCAAAGGAGTCTTACATGGTTTACAGTCTTGCATTTGCACCTTACATAATAATTCTGCTGCATACTTAGCCTGACAAAGATGCATGCCATATTCACCTCTATGCACTTCAATCCCTAAGAAATAATTCAATTCTCCAAGATCTTTTAAGGAAAATTCTGTATTTAATTCCTGAATCAGCACCTTAATATAATCTTCATCAGGTCCTGTAAGTAGAATGTCATCTACATAAACTAGAACATACACCTGAACTTCTTTACTGCCCAAAACAAATAGACTTGTGTCTGAAACAACATTAATAAAACCTTTCAACAACAAAACCCCTTTCAGCTTTTCAAACCAGGCTCTAGGAGCTTGTTTTAGCCCATATAAAGCCTTTTTTAATCTGCAAACATACTCTGGCTTCTCTGAACTGATAAAACCTTGAGGCTGACTCATGTAAACCTCCTCATAGAGTTCTCCATTAAGAAAAGCATTATTTACATCAATTTGATGCACAGGCCATCCATAAGACACTGCTAAGGTTAAAATTACCCTTATAGTGACTGATTTAACTACAGGACTGAAGGTATCAAGATAATCTATACCTGCAGTCTGTTGAAAGCCTTTTGCAACTAATCTGGCTTTAAGTTTCTGAACTGATCCATCAGCATTTAACTTAGTCTTGAAGACCCATTTATGACCTACAAGATGCTGATTTTTCTTTGGTGGAACCAACTCCCATGTATCATTTTTTAATAGGGCTTCATACTCTGTTTTCATTGCTGCATACCACATAGGCTATGAGAGAGCATCTAACACACTAGATGGTTCCTTAGGGATTATTTCAGTTACCAGAGAAAATTTTCTTGGTGCAGGTAAATGTCCAGTTTTGGTTCTGATTAACATAGGATGACAGGGTTGGCAAGTTTGAGCAGGTTGAGGGTTAGTTGATCCTCCTGCTGCTGCAGTGTTTTGGGGAATCAGAACCTCAAGTGGAACAGTAGAGTATGTTTCTGTAGATGAGATAGGTTTAGGAGTTGAAGGAATACAAGGTGATGAAGGTAATTGTACCACTGGTTTAGAAAATGTTGCAAAAGAATCATTGGTTAATGATAAGGAAGATGAAGATGGAGATGGAGAAGGTTGAGAAACTGATATAGGAACTGGAGATGATTGAATGCAGGGAACTGAATTGATGAGTTCAGTGCCTTGTTGCTCCAAGTTAGGACAACCAAAATTGTTTGTAGGAACTCCTAATTTGGCTGTTTCAGACTCACAAGACTTTGACTCAGAATTATCAGGATGTGTGTTTCCAGAATTATAGAACTGTGACTGGTTAGACTCTGCATTTTCAGGTACAAAGATACCTAAGGTATAGTCTATCCAAGGAATTTTGTGTGAGGTAAGCAGATGAGTGAACTTTTTATCAGACAGAAAAGGAAACTCAGTCTCATCAAAAGTAACTGAGGGAGAAATGTATACTCTGTCATCTTTACTTAAACACTTATAACCTTTGTGCATAAGACTATAGCCAAGAAAAACACATTTTTGGGTATGAAAACTGAATTTATGTGAATGATAAGGCCTAAGTAAAGGATAACATGCACAGCCAAATGCTTTAAGTATGTGATAATCAGGCTTTTTATTAAAAAGTAACTGAAATGGAGATACATGATCTGTTATGGCAGAAGGTAACCTATTTATGAGAAAAACAGATGTTTGAAAGGCTTCCCACCAGTAATCTAAAGTCATGTTTGCTTGAGACAGAAGCATTAAGCCAATTTCAACTATATGCCTATGTTTTCGTTCAGCTCTACCATTTTGTTGATGCACATATGGACAAGGATGTCTAAAAATTATTCCATTTTCATTAAGATATGAAACCAATGACCTATACTCACCTCCCCAATCTGTTTGTAACACTTTAATTTTCTTGTTAAATTGATTTTCAACTAGCTTGTGAAAATTTTTAAAAACATGAGGTACTTCTGATTTTAATTTTAAAGGAAAAATCCAAGTAAATCTAGTATAATCATCCAAGAAATGTACATAGTATTTAAAACCACTTTTGGATGTTATTGGTGAAGGGCCCCATACATCACTATGAATTATTTCTAAAGGCTGAGAAGCTCTAGAGTGTGACAAAGGAAAATGACTTTGTTTATGTTTTCCATATTGACAATCCTTGCAAAAAGGAAGTTCAGAAAGTTTGGCAGAGTACTTTAATGTAGCAAATACAGTTTGCATAGTTTTGACACATGGATGACCAAGTCTTTTATGCCAAATGAATAGATCTATTTTATTACTTTGAAAACTGGTACAAGAAGACACTTGTGGAGAAGAACTGACATTAGACAACATATTTTGAGACTGAGCAGAACTATCAGCATTTGTCATTACATTTTGGGATTGAACAGACTCATTTACATCAGATTTGAAGCTTGAATTTTGACCAGTATTACTGACAGTAAACAGACCACTTTGAGCTAAGGAATTGAATTTACAGGAAGTGTTGTTTGTGTTTCCAGAGGACTGAAGTTGATACAAGCCATCTTTTAGAGTTCCTTGCAGCAAGACAACCTTGGTATCTTTATCCTTTACAAGACAACAGTTACTTAGAAACTCAACAATTACATTGTTATCTTGAGTAAATTTGGAAATACTTATCAGATTTTTGGTTATTTTAGGAACACAAAGGATATGTCTTAATAAAAGAACTTTATTAGAATAGAAAGAAGGTAAGGATGAAAAACCAGTGTGTGATATTTTGAGGCACTCACCATTTCC
>JAJEJH010001178.1:0-40088 GCA_026122585.1 Anacardium occidentale | reverse complement strand
ATATCAGCAGATCAGATTTCAGTTTTCTAGCCAGTAGCTAGAATTTTCAGCCCACTTGGCCAGGATGTCGAATCCCTGTGTTCATTAGCCTGATCAGCACAGCAGGTACCTTCGGGTACATATAGTTTTCCAGTTGCATGCATCATCAGTAAATACCCAGATTTCAGTATCATGACATGTCATTCATTTCAATAACAAATTAATAATAAGAATCAACAGTACAGCAATCAGAATCAGCACCAGCAAGCGTGTAGATGTATGTTTAGGGCCGATCAGGTATGTGTGCCCTTGTTTGTGCTTGCTTGGGTCGAGGGGAGTAGGAAATGCTTACTGAGTGATTTTCATCACTCATCCCTTCCCTTCTTCCTTCCTTTTCAGGTTTTGCTGCTGGCGAGGAGCGGGTGGACTGAGGCTGGCGAGAGGGGACCCCACACACACTTGTTGATGTATTTCTTTTCAGTTTTGGACCTGTGAGGTCTTGTATGTATGTTTTACATTTCCAGATGTAAAGAATGTTGTACAGAAACAATATACATATATATAGGAAAAGCCAGATGGGCTCATTGTATATTTTATTTCAGTTTCAGCTTCCGCTTATCATGTATAGCAGGCAGGTTGGTTTCTTTTCCGTAGGATTCCCGTCTCGGGTACCCGATTTTCAGTTTAGTTAATAAAAGAGACAGTTTATTCAGCAGCAGGGGTACTCGGGGTGGCGGGTCCTACAAGTTGGTATCAGAGCGTTCCTCTGTACCATTTTTAGTGGAAATTGAGTTGTAAGTGTGTGGTGCCTGTTTTCTCTCCCTCGCAGCCATCGTCCAGGCCCTCCTCACAGCACAGTCAGGTATTTCTTTCCAGTTTTTGATGTGTTTATGTTTCTAACCCCGTTTGCTTGTGATGCTATAGATAGAGAAGAAGTCTATGTCCCTAGATACATAGATGAGACCAGCAGTAGTAGCCCTCCTGTCCAACCCATGAGTGTGAGTGTGGGTAGAGGGCGGCGATCTCAGGGTGCCTCCCCTGTAGTTGTCAGACCAGATCAGCTCAGAGAGATGATAGGGGAAGTGGTTAGAGAAAGTTTTCAGCAGGCTGGTATGAGTATGATTCAAGAGCCAGCCAGAGTAAATCCCCCTCAGCATGAAACTCATCAATCTTCAAGAAGAAGACATTTTCAGTCACAGTTTCAGCCACAGTTTCAGTCACAGCCTCAGCATCAGTATCAGCATTTTTCTCAGCCTCAGCCACAGTATTATTCTCAGCCTCAATCAGTCAGAGGAGGTTATCAGTTTCAGCCTCAGCCGGTCAGAGAAGAGTATCAGTATCCGACTGGGTTTACAGAGCATTGCCAGGCCATGAGTACAGAGACAGTTGGTACTGGGTCATCAGAGAGACTTCATCCCATCTACCATCTGCCAGGGCCTTATCAGCCGATAAAATTCAGTGGGTCCAAGGATCCAGTGGTGGCAGAAGAATGGCTCGAGTCAGTGGAGAGCGTCATGGGCCTCTACACACTATCAGAGCGAGAGAAAGTCAGATTTGCGACTTTCCATCTTCGAGGTGAAACCAAGGTTTGGTGGGGCCTAGCTAGGGCTACCATCCCTGAGCAGCACATGACTTGGGCTGAGTTCAGGCGGTTGTTTGACGCCGAGTACCGTGGTTCAGAGCTTATGTATGCAAAGGCCCAAGAATTTATTGAGTTGGTTCAAGGGCCTAGTACAGTGAAGGAGTACGCCACCAAGTTCAATGCTTTGGCAAGGTTTGTCCCGGGTTTGGCGGGGACTGAGTTAGGCAGAGTGCAAAAGTTCATCCATGGTCTACATCCTGCCATATCCAAGGATGTCTTGACTGGGCCGTATCCTCCCCAGCAGTTTAGTGATGCTTTGGGGAGAGCTCTCAGATCAGAAGCCGATCTTCAGAGGATGGGTGTTATGAGCCGACCGACCGAGAGAGTAGATGCCAGAGATAAGGGCAAGAGGCCAATGTCGGCCAAGAGATCAGCGAGGGGCTTCCAGAGCCAGAGACAGAGGACTGCACCACAGTTTGCCCTGCCACAGTGTCCTCAGTGTGGCAGACGACATACAGGCGAGCGTCTTGCTGGCCAGATTATATGCTACTTGTGCCGTCAGCCGGGGCACAGGATGTTTGAGTGCCCAGCCAGGGGTGGAGCTGGTGTTGGGCCCAGTAGAGGTGGTGGTGGTCAGCCCAGAGGCAGAAGAGGTCCACCTAGAGGAGGTGTAGAGAGGGGCAGAGCAGATCTTCCTAGATTCGGAGGTGGAGCACCTGGAGGAGGTGCTGGTACCTCAGGAGGAGATAGAGGTGGCGGAGGCAGAGCCAGAGTATATGCTGTCCGCCAGGACCAGGCAGATGCCGCACCCCATGCAGTTACTGGTCAGATTCTTTATCTTGGTACTCCTTTATTTATATTGGTTGATTGTGGGGCCACGCACAGCTTCATTTCCCGGGGAGTGGTAGAGAGATTAGGGGTTGACCCTAGTGTGGCTGATAGGAGTATCCTAGTGGAGATGCCAGATGGGGGTTTTGTGGTGAGTGATAGAGTCCTCTTGGGTCAGATGATAGAGGTTATGGGTAGGCCCATGAGTATTGATTTGATTCTGCTGGAGTTAGCAGATTTTGACATGATCTTGGGGATGGACTTCTTGGGGAAATATGATGTCGAGATAGATTGTGGAAGAAAGAAGGTTAGATTCCACATAGGCCCTGATTGTTTCATTTTTGGTGAGGGCATAGTAGATAGCATGATGATCTCGTGCATCCAGGCGAGTAGATTGATGAGGCAGGGATGTGTAGGGTACTTGGCCAATGTAGTGTGCAGCAGTTCAGTGGGGCCAAGTATCGAGGAGGTGCCAGTTGTCAGAGACTTCAGAGATGTCTTCCCAGATGAGTTGCCAGGGCTACCTCCAGACCGAGAGTTGGAGTTCAGTGTCGAGCTTCTCCCTGGTACGGCTCCGATCTCCAAGGCTCCGTACCGGATGGCTCCAGCTGAGCTCCAGGAGTTGAAAAAGCAGTTGCAGGAGCTGGTGGATAAGAAATTTATCCGACCAAGCTGTTCACCGTGGGGAGCTCTGATTTTATTTGTGAAGAAGAAGGATGGGTCAATGAGGATGTGCATTGACTACAGAGAGCTGAATAGAGTGACGGTGAAGAATAAGTATCCCCTGCCGAGGATAGATAACCTCTTTGATCAGTTGAGAGGTGTTGTAGTCTTCTCCAAGATTGACCTCAGATCTGGCTACCATCAAGTCAGAGTCGCGGAGAGAGATGTCCCCAAGACTACCTTCCGGACTCGTTATGGGCATTACGAGTTCGTGGTGATGCCATTTGGTTTGACCAATGCCCCAGCCATCTTCATGGATTTGATGAACCGGGTCTTTCATGACTGCTTGGACCGGTTCGTGGTGGTTTTCATAGATGACATTCTGGTTTATTCCAGAGATGTAGTAGAGCACGAGGCGCATCTGAGATTCGTGCTTCAGAGATTGAGGGATCAGCATCTGTTCGCCAAGTTCTCTAAGTGTGAGTTTTGGCTCGACAGGGTGGCATTCCTAGGCCACGTGGTGACAGCAGAGGGTATTTCAGTAGACCCCAGCAAGGTAGAAGCAATCCTGAGTTGGCCAAGGCCGAAGACAGTGAAAGAAGTCAGAAGCTTCCTTGGGCTAGCAAGCTACTATAGGCGGTTCATCGAGGGGTTCTCTAGCCTAGTAAGGCCTCTCACTGCCTTGACTAGGAAAGAGGTTCCCTTTGTGTGGTCAGAGGAGTGCGAAGAGCGGTTTCTGGAGTTGAAGCAGAGGTTGACCAGCGCTCCAGTGTTGGCACTACCCCAGGAGAGGGTAGAGTTCGACATCTACACAGATGCATCCCATCAGGGGATTGGGGCGGTTTTGATGCAGAATGGTAGGGTGATTGCCTACGCCTCTAGGCAATTGCGAGATCATGAGTTGAGATACCCTACCCACGACCTAGAGCTAGCAGCGGTCGTATTCACCCTGAAGATTTGGAGGCATTATCTATATGGAGTCAGATGCAGTATATATTCAGACCATAAAAGTCTGAAATATTTCTTCACCCAGAAGGAGCTCAACATGCGACAGAGGAGATGGTTGGAGCTGGTAAAAGATTATGATTGTGACATCAGATACCACCCAGGGAGAGCCAATGTGGTGGCTGATGCATTGAGTAGGCGAGTAGCCTTATCCAGTCTATCAGTTCAGGGAGAGTTGCAGCATGAGTTGATCAGAGAGCAGATTGAGGTGATGTCTGCGGGTTTCTCCAGGCTGCGTATCAGATCTTCTCTGTATGATGAGATCAGAGAGGGTCAGTTGTCTGATGAGTGGACTCAGAGTATGCTTCAGAAGATGTCAGAGAGAATAGTGCCAGACTTTGAGTTCAGAGATGGGATCTTGAGGTTCAAAGATAGAGTTTGTGTGCCACAGAGTTCAGAGTTGAGACAGAGGATTTTGTCAAAGGCGCACAGTGCGGTGTACTCAGTACACCCAGGTAGTACGAAAATGTACAGAGACCTCAAGAGAAATTTCTGGTGGTCAGGGATGAAGAAGGACATAGCAGACTTAGTCTCCAGATGTCTTATATGTCAGCAAGTGAAGGCAGAGCACCAGAGACCCTCAGGATTACTTCACCCCTTGAGTATTCCTGAGTGGAAATGGGATGATATCTCCATGGATTTCATCTCGGGTCTTCCCAGGGTTCAGAGAGGTTATGATGGGGTATGGGTCATAGTTGACCGTCTCAGCAAGTCAGCACATTTCCTGCCTATCAAACAGGGAATGTCTATAGAGCAACTAGCCAGGCTTTACATTAGAGAGGTGGTGAGACTCCACGGGGTTCCCAGGACGATAGTGTTAGACAGGGACTCCAGATTTCTGTCAGCCTTCTGGAGGTCTCTGCAGAGAGCATTGGGAACCAGGCTGCAGTTTAGCTCAGCATATCACCCTCAGACAGATGGCCAGACGGAGAGGGTGAATAAGATATTGGAGGACATGCTGAGAGCTTGTTGTATAGACTTCCAGACCGATTGGGCAGAGTTGATTCCTCTAATGGAGTTCGCCTACAACAACAGTTATCAGGCGACAATTCAGATGGCTCCATTCGAGGCGTTGTATGGTCGGAAGTGCAAATCTCCTCTCCATTGGGATGAGATTGGGGAGAGAGATTCTCTAGAGACAACAGTGGGACCAGAGACTACTCAGAGGATGATTGAGCAAGTCAAGATCATTAGGTAGAGGATGAGACAGGCCCAGGATCGTCAGAAGAGTTATGCTGATCTTCGGCGCAGAGAGATAGAGTTTTCAGTGGGCGATAAGGTGTTTCTGAGGATTGCTCCCTACAGGTAAGTCCTCAGTTTTGGGAAGAAAGGAAAGTTAGCGCCCAGATTTATTGGTCCCTACGAGGTCCTTGAGAAAGTAGGGACAGTCGCCTACAGATTAGCGATGCCAGCCAGTATGGACAGAATCCACAACGTCTTCCACGTGTCTCAGTTAAGGAAGTATGTGGGTGATCCGTCCCATGTGCTCCAGTTTTCAGAGATAGTGTTGGCAGAAGACCTCAGTTATCAAGAGCTTCCAGTTCAGATCCTGGACTACAAAGTTAAAGTCCTCAGAAATAAAGAAATCCCACTGGTCAAAGTTTTGTGGCGCAGCTAGCGTGTAGAAGAAGCTACCTGGGAGGTAGAGTCTGAGATCAGGGATAGGTTCCCCGAGTTGTTCAGGTAAATTCTGGGGTCAGAATTTTTATAAGAGGGGAGGAATGTAGCATCCCAGAGTTTAGAAAGCCCTTAGGGGTAGAGTTTTGGTGTTAGAACTAGAATTCAGTGATAGATTGGGGGCTTAGAAGAGTTCAGGGGTGAGATAGTAGCTTTCCAGAGCTGTGTGGCCTTCGTATGATGCCTTTAGGGAGGTTTTAATCATGCGAAGCGCGGGAAATGAATTTCCTTCATTTTCCCTGGTGCACTCCCGTGCACTTTTGCCTGCACGCCCGTGCAGGTGGGATTAAAAAGAGAGAGAGAAGAGAGTTATTGCATTTCTCACCGTTTCAGCCAAGTTTTCTCTTCTTCTTTCAGCAGCTCCCAGCCCTAGACGCGAGATTCAGCTTTCAGCAGCTCCCTTTCTAGCTAGGGACCAGAGAGATCAGCCTGAGAGATAGTTATCCAGCAGCCATGTCGAGAGGTAAGTGTTTCTTACTTCTTCAGCGTTTTCCCCAGCTTGTTTGATGATTGTCTGACGATATTGGAGATGTATGTGTGCATTTCCAATATTTTGACTGATTATATGTGATGAATATGATGCTTGATATGCTTATTTTCCACCCAATAACATGTTGCTTGTTTATGGGTGTGTGTTGTGAGAGAAAGCTTGCATTTGCCATGGTGGAATTCGTAGTTTGGGATAACAGATGAAATTGATGATGTATATGTGTATATAGAAGTGCCTTGGATGTGTGTTTATGATTAATTACAGATTGGTTGAGTTTCGAATGGTTTCCAGCGCGTTTCAGACGAACCATGTCTGAGCAGAACAAGACACACGACCGTGTGCCCGCAAGAGCACGCCCGTGTGCCTTTGTTTCTGCAAGGACACGGCCGTGTGCACGAAGTGCACACGGGCAGGAAACGCAGGGACACGACCGTGTGTCCTGAGGGACACGGCCGTGTATCCCATCTTTGCTTGAAATGGCCCAGAAATTCCATAAGCACACACGCCCAGACGCACGGCCAGCACACGGTCCCGTGTGCTGGGGCACACGCCCGTGTGCCCTTGCTCAGCACGGCCGTGTGTGCTGCGTGCACGACCGTGTGCCTTCCTTGCACGGTCGTGTGCCTTTCAGATTTTTCCAGAAAAAGGCAGAAATGAATTGTTAAAGGTTTGGTAATCCATCCAAGGCCTAATAATCATCAGATAATCCAGATTTCAGCTAAGAACAGATGCATAAGCATGCATAGCATAGCATGTAGCCTGAATGAGGATCCAGAGATCCGAATTCAGTAGATTTCAGCAGTTAGAACCCAATGTATGGGTTTCAGTTTTGGGGTGAACTCGAGGGGGCATCTGTGGGACCCAGCTTTCTGACACCAGTCAGTCAGCTCAGTAGCATATCAGCAGATCAGATTTCAGTTTTCTAGCCAGTAGCTAGAATTTTCAGCCTACTTGGCCAGGATGCCGAATCCCTGTGTTCATCAGCCTGATCAGCACAGCAGGTACCTTCGGGTACATATAGTTTTCCAGATGCATGCATCATCAGTAAATACCCATATTTCAGTATCATGACATGTCATTCATTTCAATAACGAATTAATAATAAGAATCAGCAGTACAACAATCAGAATCAGCACCAGCAAGCGTGTAGATGTATGTTTAGGGCCGATCAGGTATGTGTGCCCTTGTTTGTGCTTGCTTGGGTCGAGGGGAGTAGGAAATGCTTACTGAGTGATTTTCATCACTCATCCCTTCCCTTCTTCCTTCCTTTTCAGGTTTTGCTGCTGGCGAGGAGCGGGTGGACTGAGGCTGGCGAGAGGGGACCCCACACACACTTGTTGATGTATTTCTTTTCAGTTTTGGACCTGTGAGGTCTTGTATGTATGTTTTACATTTCCAGATGTAAAGAATGTTGTACAGAAACAATATACATATATATAGGAAAAGCCAGATGGGCTCATTGTATATTTTATTTCAGTTTCAGCTTCCGCTTATCATGTATAGCAGGCAGGTTGGTTTCTTTTCTGTAGGATTCCCGTCTCGGGTACCCGATTTTCAGTTTAGTTAATAAAAGAGACAGTTTATTCAGCAGCAGGGGTACTCGGGGTGGCGGGTCCTACAGGTACCCGTATTTCCAGATTATTAATAAAAGATCCATAATATTATTCAGCAACAGGGGTACTCGTGGCGGCAGGTCCTACAATAAGTGCTAAGTCACGGTTCTATATAGTTTGCCTTCCTTCGAAGCAATTTTTGATATTACCATACATGCTTGTGTACTAATGGTACACACTCGTGCATAGGCAAAAATTAAGGTAGGCTTGGTCTCGTGTTATTAATCATGTAAGTAGTCTTAGTAACTTCTAACTCTTTTGAATTGATCTTCATCCATGATGCACACCCGTGTGTGTATTGGTAGGAGTTGTTAATTCAACCGTTAGAATGCTACTCGAGGTCATAAATGAAAAAGGTTATAGTCTCACACTCAAAGGCACAAACCTATGCATCAAAACAAATTAAAGCAAAACTTAACTCCATATAATCTTAATAGAAACAGTTAATTTCCAATGGATCTTTTCCACTTTCAACAGGCAAGAACATATATAAAGAAGTTAGTTTGAGTGAGAAAAGTTTAAAGAACTTAAGCAAATTGAGCATACTCATTATTCTACTTAGATTCTACCTTTCTTTCTCTAAGAGCATTGATTCACATACTTAAGAGACATCAATGAGTTAATATTTGGTATTCAATATACTCAAAGGCATACTTCCATGCATCAAAACAAATAAAAGCAAAACCCAACTCCAGTTTGTCTTGATGGATATAATTAATTTCTAATAGCTCATTTCCACTTCTAACAAGTATGAACATATATTAAAGAGTTAGTTTGAGTGACAAGAGTTTAAAGAACTTAAGAAAATTAAGCATACTCATTATTATACTCAAATTCTTCCTCTTTCTCTCTCTAAATGCACTAATCCACATACTTGAGAGACATCATTAAGCTAATATTTTGTATGTAGCTTTCGTAAAAGAAAATTTAAATATTTTCATCTTGCAAAAGTTCTTCTAGGTGAAATTTCAAAGAACTATTATAGACGACACAATCTTGGATGTCTATTATATAGAATTAATTTTCATAGTGAAACTTCAAGTGGTTTACTTGAAGGAGTGCATGAAGAAAGCATCATTGAGCCATCTTTAACTCTATCTCTCTTTATTTTATTTGTTATTATTTCATATCATTGATTTAAATTTGTGCTAATTTTCTTAACACTCTTAGTTCCCTTAATTTTAATACTAAGCTTCTATAAAGCATATTTAGTAGTCTCATAATATGCAATCACTTTCATTTGATTTAGCAAAACAACATTGAATCTTTCATGAATTGCTTTTGAGTTCCAATTAGACATTTCAAGTTTGACATTAATCTACCATAAGTTTTAATTTGACTATACCATTCTCTTTTATTTTAGGTGGAGACTATCCCTTAACAAAAGAATTCTAGACTTTCTTAACCATCAATGTTAAGATAACTCTTGTTCATGTATTTCAATATGGATAATTAGTCTCATCCAAATTGACTAGCATAGTAGCTTATTTACCTTTAAGAAACATATCCATTTCAAGGAATGACAAAAAATGTGTTAAAACCAACCAATAAATAGATCTACTAAATATAGAAAATTCAAAACTTGCTATAATACCATTTTGAATGATACAAGCTGGTTAAGGTTATAGTTTGTGAACACAATTACATATGTAGTAATATTGATATAAAGTTCATGAACCCATATAGTGGAAACTAAAATGAGTTGTAAGCGTAAAAGTGAGCAATCAATTTTTTCATGATTCAGTTATAACCATAGTTTACATCTATAGGCCTAAGTCTTTTTCTTTTTTGGTAAGTCATGGGCCCAAGTCCCAAACTTTCAAATCCACTATAATCAAATTAATCAATATAATCAAAATTTTTAGCATACAAAATAGTTGAGGAAAAACTAGAAAATTAAAATTTGATTAACAGAAAGTTATATAGATTTAAAGATAGATACAAGCATCCCAATTGTTCTCACTAGGTCTCCAACTTAGAAGAGGATGTTTAAGCCTCTTTGAACAACAAACCAAACTCTCTTTGGTTGAGTTGAAATCCCGTCAACCTCATATCTTCATTTAACATTACAATTTGCAGAAGAATGACTCTTATAAAAATGAACTTTGAGACAAAATAGTAATAGTAAGCTCAAAGCTAGAACCCAAAATAATACAAGCTTAAAAATGAAAGGCGATATTCATATTGCCTTTCAAATGAAGAACGAATGTTTATATAAAAAAACTACTCCCATATATATCTACCACTTGTAAATCATATTATAATCTATTTGTTCACTTGTACTAGAAAACATGGGAAGTATAATGTATATTAATTGTATTGTAGAAAATATTAATATTTATCTAAATGTATGACCAATATGTGTTTAATATGTGCACAAAAAATAATATAACTCATAATAGTGAATCATTCATGGTTTGCTAATTAAGAATTTACAAATTCATACTAATATATCATTGAAGAAATAATTTGTCTTTTCAGAGAAATTAAAATTTAGTTCAGTTTTTTTAAATCGTTCAATCATTTTCATTTTAATTATAATAAATATTAAAATCCGGTGTTTGGTATATCCAATATCAATTATGAAAAAATAATGTATGTTGCATGAATTCCATTTTTTTTAGATCATAAATGACATGATAAATTGATCTTATTTACATATTATTTAATAGGTCAAAAGATTATTTTTCACTTAAATTCGATGAAATGACAAATTTTTACTTGTTAAGTTTGAAAAAATAAAAATTAAATTTTTATTTATTTGTTACAATTATTAATAAATTCTGCTAAATTTTTAACAAAATTGTTGATAAGACAAAAGAAATTTCAAACTAAATAACGATTTGAGTCCAAAATTTTATTAAATATTTTTTCACTCCAATTTATGTTACTCAACCATCTATTTTTTATCCCTTGTTACAATTAAAAATAATAAAAAATTTTAGTAATATAAATATATGTAAGGGTGTTAATAACAAATAATTATATGTTGGATATTTTTAAAAATTTCGGATCTTTTTGAATATGAAAAAAGGTGTGGGATATTTGTTAAAATTTTGAAGAGGTTTTAAAATTTGAAAAATGCTTGGAGATAGTTTTAAAACTCTTCAATAGTTTCAAATTTGACAATTATAACTCCAAAAAATATAAATTAGAAACATAAATAGTATATTAAAAACTATTGAGATTATAATATATTTTTAAAATATATAGGTGGATATGATAATTTTTAAACATGACAAAGAAATTATTTATTTACCCCTATTGAATTTAAAAAAGAATAACATTTATATCGCAAATACATTTTTATCATAATATTTGAATGAAATGATATAAATATAATTTAATCGTTAAACCTAATAATTAATTTTGATATAAATAAGGTGTCAATGACAAGTAATTATACGTTTGAATTAAAATTAATAGGTAATTTTGATAGATAGATAAAAAAATTTATTTTTTCACACGTAATGGGTGACAAGGGTAAGAATTAGTCATTTCATAAAACCTTGGATGGGAAATAGTTTTTTGGCTTATAAGTTCTCCACAATATAATAAAATTGTGTTGAATCGATTAAAATTGTGAAAAATAGTTACAAACTTTACTTTTAAAAAATTTCTTTATGGGTTTTTGTTTTTAAGTGTTACAATTAAGTCATTAATAGTTTTAAGCATTACCAGCTTCCATTGAACCCAACTTCTAATGAGGCTTCCAAGAAATGGTAAATTTGAAGTATGTGAAAAATCTTTTTGATTTGATTAGAAGTGTGGAAAATAATTAGAATATAGTTTTAATCAGTAAAATGTGATTATATGTTGAAAAGGATGTACATGTATTTGGTAACATACACATACAAACCCATAAAAGGTTTTAATCTAAAACTTGAACTCTTTCTAATTGACAAAAAATGTTATTAAAATATATAATATTTGAGATAGATAAAGCTTTGTTTATAGTGACCTTATTCATTTATAATAAAATGTGTCATTTTATCAACATATAATTTGGTAAAAATGAAATTAAGGTGTTTCAATTATGTTACTACTTATTGATATGTTTGCAAACCTTAGAACACTTGCAAACAATGTTAATGAAAATAAAAGTAATGGAATTGCAAGTCCTAAAAAACTTGCAAATTCGGTTGATTTAAAAATTATTCACCCAAGCCTTAAAACAATTGGTTAGAGTATGGTGGAACACAAGGAGGGAACATCCAATGACAAGCAAGGTGGGATTAACTTTATTATTAGCCCCTCCAATTGGTCACTCAAGCACTTCAAGAAGTCTTCAGTCCATAAGTTCACCAAAAAGACATCAAGCCCACTCATGCTTCATGAGATCGCCAAGAAGAAAGCTAATGTTATTCTCATTGTTTGCCTCACGTTGCAGCGCCACCTTTGGGCGTTGCGGTGCTTGCATTCTGGATTCATGCATGCTAATTGGTGTTGTAGTGCCGCCTCTTGCCGCCACATATCCAAGCCCCAAAAATCCTTGCCATGCAAAGTTAGCAAAGATACCTAATCATGCAATTTCAGTTTGTTTTATTGTACTTTGAGTTGGATCTCTTTAAAAGTTTAGACTTGTTTATAAAAAATTTGATAACTTCTTGAACTTAGGGAATTGCTTTTTCTTATGTTTTTTCCTTTGTTCCTTTATCCAATTTCTTAGCAAGGGAGATTGGTGATAGATTTGGATCAAGTTGGTGGAACTCTTTTTTAGGCTTGATTCATTTTTCCCTACTATTTTCATTTCAAGTAAATGTTTCATCCTTTTTTGTGTGAAGAAAACCCAAGCTTCTACATTTCTGTTCTCAATCAAATTAGGGTATCTTGAAGCCTTGTGTGTTGATTGCATGTTGGTTCGAATTGATGCATGTTTGAGTAGTTTGGTGGATGTATATTGATCACCTGTAATTCAAACCCATGTTTTAATTGCGTTAATTACTGTTCTCAATTCTTGTAATTTTACTTCATCTCTTATCTACCAAATTCCACCCCATTGCCTTAGTTCTCACGCAATCTCTTACCATGTGACACAAAAATCATATACATTATTATTTCAATAATATTATATATTGTGTCATGTTTATTAGCACACCTTTGAACGAATATATAGAACCCTTTAGTCTTCACAAAATTATTTTAAGGCCAAAAGACTATTTCCCCTCAAAAGTCTCACCCATTAAGTTTAAAAAAAACATATTCCCACTTATATGTCGAAGTTAATTATTAATTTTAATAATTAAAAAGTATTCATATTATTTTATTCAAATTTTATGATTGATATATATTTGAGATGTAAACATCATTTTTAAAACTTATTGAGGGTAAATAATTTTTTTTATTTTAATTATTTGTAATATGATATTTATTTTCTTAATTTGTCATGTTTCTTCAGATATAATTATCATTTTTGAAGTAACTGAAAATATGTTACAATTTTAAAAATTTCAAACCCTAAAATTTTTTCAAATTTCAAAAACTCTCTTAAAAATTTATTATCACTTCTAAAATTTTTAAAATTTGTGTTTGCCTTTAAATATATGACTATATATCATTAATATCCCTATTTATATTTGTAGTAGTAAAATATTTATTATTTTTAGTTGCAATTAATATAAATTAAAGTAAAAAAATATTTAATAATTTTTTGTGACCAAAGTATTATTTACTATGAAGATTTTTTTGCCTTTTCAATAATTTTATAAAAAAAATTTATAGAATTTGTTAATAAATTTCAAAGATAGGTGGGAATTTGGCTTTTTCAAACCTGATAGGTAAGAAATGTGATCTCACTAAACCTTGGGTGGAACATGTTTAGTTGTCCTAATTTTAACACTATTATTGTGATTTTACATATTGTCTCATATGTTGGTGGTTATAAACTTTATATATTTCCAAGTAAAATAAATAAAGGTCCTTATACTTTAAATATTTCTAACATCGCATGGAATTAATGAATTACACATCACGCGGTTTTAGGATAAAATTTTACTTTATTCAGTGTAATCTTAAACATTTTCTTCATAAAACTTGATGATATTAACAAGTACATTAGATTCAATAATATTCAATTTCAAAGATAATTGACATACTTTGAAACAACCCAAAATGGAATTTAGTTAGCATTACCTCAAATTCACTTGTCAAATATATGATAATTTTAGAAGACAAAATTTAATAAAAGGAAAGTTCCTAGATAATTGTGTCTTGGTTATTCCTTCTGGTCTTTGATTATCATTACTGAAAGACCCCTCCTACAAATTCTGAGATTAGGCTATAATCATAGTTAAGCTTAATTATAATAATAATAATAATAAAATGTTAAAGCCGACACAGTGATGTTGAATAAGAAAGGTGATGGAGCATGTGGGCTGCTTATGTTTATAAATATAATAGTCACCTTTGTTTTTTATATTGCATTATTTATGTTATGACCTTAGCATTTACTTACCGTATATTGTTTTTTGTTTTATTAACATATACTCTACTTCTGATTTCTGTTTTGTTTGCTTTCATTAAAAAAGTTGTTACAATACAAGCATATATTTCTTTCTTTCTTTCTTTCTTCCTTCCTTTCTTGTATGGGTTTTGATTTGATTTTTATTCAAATGATTAAATATTTGATTAAATAATTAAAGTGCTTTTATGAGAGATTGTCAATGGAAGAAGGCTACATAAAAACCAAGTTCAAAAGGATGTGTGTGTTCTGTGGAAGCAACTCTGGTCACAGAAGAGTCTTCAGTGATGCTGCTCTTGAATTGGGCAATGAACTGGTGTCTTCCTTATCTTTCTTTTCATAATGATTTTTGCTTTTTTTTTTTTTTTTTTTTTTTGTGTGTGTGTGTTTATTAGGAGGTGGGGCTGAGTGAATGAATGATTGGCTTTCATGATAGAACTCATCTCTGTATTTGTTTATAGTTTCTGCTCTAGAATCCCAACTTTATTTATCACTTTTTCTGTTTACATTCAATTTAGATTGCTCTGTTTGTTGATCATGTATTCGCTTGGTTTTGGCTTTAGAACACTGACTTTTATGTTAAATTGTGGGGTGTTGAAGAGTTTTGGATAAAGTATTTGATGTCATGAACCGGGTATGTGTCGTTTGGTTCATATCGACTCTGGCTTCATGAATTTTGATCGCAGGTGAGCAGAAAGATAGACTTGGTGTATGGTGGAGGAAGTGTTGGGTTGATGGGTTTGATATCCCAGACTGTTCATGATGGAGGTTGTCATGTTCTTGGGTAATTTAAATGCTTGGCTTAGTCCTTCAGTTTGCACCGTTAAAATCCCAAGCAAGGTGTTTCCTTATCACATTTACTGGTGAGCTGATGGTTGCTTTTCGAATGCAGGATCATCCCAAAAGCTCTCATGCCACTGGAGGTATACATAATCTCAATTCATAAAATAAGTATATTCTAATTTCTCAGAATTTTCTCAGTTCTTTTCCAAAATCCTTGTGATTGAAAGAAAAACAATCGTGTTTTGTTTTTATTTGTATTCATATTACACGATTTTTCACGCCGAAATTTTGTTATGAATTGATCATTAGTAAATCATGTTGGGCACCTCAACAGATATCCGGTGAGACTGTTGGAGAAGTGAAAACTGTTTCAGACATGCATGAGCGTAAAGCTGCAATGGCTCGAGAAGCTGATGCCTTTATTGCGCTTCCTGGTAATAAACATGAATATCCTTCCTAATGATTCTGAAAAGCGAAGAACTGCTGACTCATTAGAAAACAAAAGTAAAATTTTTGCTGCTTGAGAATCATAGCTGAGAAATGCTTTTGTGTGCTACGCTGGCTAATCATAGTTAGAGAGTTTGTTGTTTTAGGGGGATATGGCACCATGGAAGAGCTGTTGGAGATGATAGAATGGTCCCAACTTGGAATTCATAAGAAACCAGTAACGCATGAACCTTCTATTTTGAGGAAACACACCTTAATATGTACTTGTAACGGGGTATTTGAACTCTACAGGTTGGTCTTCTAAATGTTGATGGGTACTATAATTCTTTGCTTGCCTTATTTGACAATGGTGTTGAAGAAGGTTTCATCAAACCTGGTGCTCGACAGATTATTATTTCTGCTCCTACTGCCAAAGAACTGCTGGAGAAGATGGAGGTAAAAGCCTAACTAAACTCCTCTTTTTTCAATTTTATTAATCGGGAAATATTTTGTAAAAGGAAAACAAGTACATGAATGCAAGATTTATGCATGCAATAAAGGTTGCAAAGCTACCATTTTGGACTAAACACTGATTGGCGCTTTGACATTGTACCAGAATACAACACATTTCTGCCTCGCTTGTCTGTTCACAGGCATGAGGACACATAATGGACTTACTTTAATTTTTTGTTCACATTCCTTTTTGGTCTTCATTCTAACTTCTTTGACAATCCTATTTTCCAGCTCCTAGGAGATGCTTGTTTATAACTCCCTCCAAGCAGAGTTTTGATATATTAGCTTTGTAATTTTTTAATGGAAATTTGCAGCAATACACTCCATCTCATGAACATGTTGCTCCTCATGAAAGCTGGCAGATGCAGCAGCTCGGAGATTATCCAAGGCCATAAAATTGCAGTAAATATTGGTGGTAGGTTTTTCCTGAATCGATTTCTGACGTGATTCATCATCATTTGAATCATGTAGAAGTATCTATTCAAATGGGGCCAAATATTGTTCATTAACATGTACTTTTGTCGTTGTATGTGGTTTGAATTCTATTAAAATTATCATTGCTGTCTTACAACATATTTTCATCATAGTCAAATTCCCCACAATTCCTCAGTCATATCAAATTATTACCCCTTTCAAAAGGGCAGGGGTACTTTGAAATGCAGACAGATGGTTACACAATATAGTGCAGAATCTTCTAATCAGATTTTTTGTGCACGATTCTTTGACAAATAATAACACTGATTAATTAAGTGAAGTTCTTGTAGTGTACTAAATACAAATGTCACTCTCGATGACATTCTTTGGAGAAGCTGTGGCACCTACTGCATATTGATAATTTGGAAACTTATTTCCTCGGAGGCTGAAAGGTCATCCTGATCTGTGATTTCCAGCTAGATATAAATTGACAGTAACTATTTAGATTCTAATTCTTTGCGAGTTTTTAAATGATGTTCTTTTTAAGTAACGCTTCAAGCAGTTTCTGAAGATTCTTTTTCCACCTACTGCATGTTTTTTGTTTTTTTTTTTTAAGATGAGTTGAAACATAGCCAATTTTTTGAAGTTCAAAAGAGAAATTATTGCTTATTACTTTATCCCATATATACTACTCCCTACATCCTCCTGCCCCCCACCCGTCCCCCACACTCTCTCTTTCCCTTGAAAAGACATCTTCGGCTATTAGGAACCAGTCCTCCTGTGGTGGAACTTCAAGTGGGGGCTTTTTTGCAGTCATTCTTCTTCCTCTCCTTTTTTTAGTATAAAACTTGGTACAGTATATTCTCACAAAAAACCATAAGTACGTTACAGTGGGATCCATTTTCAGCTACAATTGGCATAAAAAATAACATTGTCAAATTCTTCATATTTTGTGACTTTCTAGTTCTGGAAGAGCACTTTGATCATGAATTGAATTATTTCTGCTTCTTGATGAAATCTTTTAAGAAACTTAGTCTACCTTGCTAAAGTTGGAGAGTGGGAATGCAAGCGCCAAGTCATTTCTCTTTCTTCGGTCTCTTTAGTTTATTTGACATGAGAAAGCGAGGGCAGTCCTTGAAAAGTGTGAAGTTTTGGTTTTTAAAGTTTTAATCCTAACCCGTACAGGTAAGCAGGCTACTACCACGAAACCAATTTATCTAAAAACTGCGGACCCAACTCATCTATCGTTCTTGGGAAGCTCATTTCTCAATCAGTAGCTTTCAAAGGTAAGTATGGTCTCACTCCAATTAGGAAACAACTCAGCAGTAGTTGTGGACATCTTGATATTGTATAAAAGGACTTGAATAGTTAAGCAGTTTTGCTGTTATTTTTCCGAAAGTAGTTTTTTCCTTTGTTGGTTGCGATTTATTTCTCTTTACCAGCATATGGGCCATCAAGATTGGTCATTTTACAAATTATATGATGGCATATGGATTCTGATTGCTGGGGTTGGTTTTATTTTTCTTGATAGAATATGCAACAGCAATGGCTATGGGTCATGTCAAAGTCATCAACGACATGAGTAAAGGTGGAGATGGTTGTTTCTTATCATGGGTCCCTTCAAGTGTCACGTTTTTGCATTCACTATAAGTTGCTGCAGTACTAAAAATAACCTCGACTGTTTACTTAGACACACCGTGAACTCATCACACATTTATTCTGCTAGTGATGCTCCAAATACATAATTTAGGGTGGAAAAGGCGTTTTAAAACATTGAAAAGAATACGGAATCATATCGGAATCATATTGTCATTCTGCTGAGCGTGCCAGCAAGATGTCTGTGCTTTATGAAATTATTTTTGACCCTCAATGAAGTATGCTCTGTGTCCATTATTTTTGTACAAAGCCAAAAGGGTACTCAGACAATTTGCACTTGGTAGGACTAGCTATAAGAACATCAAAGCTGTGACTTCCATGACTTCCATTTGCCACAAAAATGAAAAACCATTCGGACTTTCAACGATTTTCCAAAAAGTTGGAAGCTTGGTTAACAGTATTAATATTAACCAAAAAATCATTTTGGCTAGTTGATTATTAAAATATTGTTTATTTTAAACACATAGCTCATCATGGTTTTGAACTTTAACTTTGCAATTCAAAAAACGTTTTGATAATTTAAAATTTTCACAAATTATTTAGTCAGTTATAACTTACCATCCTCAAACAATGTCAAATACACAAGCAAACCTAACATTTTTCTTATGCTTTGTCAATATATGGTTTAGCTAGGGGTGCTGTGGGTAATGATATTTCACAACACATGCTTCAAGACATTTCTCATTGTAGTAATGATTTAAAATCTGTCACCCTAGGTTTTATTAAGCAATGACAAATTTGCTTAACAACTTTTGTTTATTTTTTTGAGAATCCAATTTATATGCAACTAAGTTGGTGAAGTTATTGAACTATTAGTTGCTTTGGTTGTACTTTTAGTTAGAGTTGGTAATCCATTTAATGGATTAGTTTTGACACTATACTTAAATGTATGGTATTGCTTGTTTTATGCTAATTTTGTACACCAATTTTCTATGTGCTTAACCGTGTATATATTGCTTTACAAAATGAAGATGAAGTATGTCCACTCAACATTTTTCCAGCAAAACTCTTTCTTATGTTTTCTCTTATTTTTGCCTTGCATTTTACTTCTTTCGTATAAATAGTTGTGACACAACTCAAGATATAATTTAGCAAAAACTAACATTTCTTATTAGAGCTTATTCAAGTTCTTAGTTGGACTTATGTAGTTGAAGAAAAAACAGCAGAACAGTCACAAAGAAGCTTTCTGAAATGTGGCCTCAAATAGCTTCAATGAAAGAGTGTCATCAGTGATCACAGATGAGAATTATGTTGTCTAGGGTGTAAAAATGAAAGCCTATCTAAGAGCTTTTGCCTTGTGCGAGGTTATGGAGAATGATAAGAACCAAATTCTTTGCTAGAAAATCCCACCATGAATCAGATAAAGTTCCACTCAAAAAAAGCTGCCAAAAGATACAAGACCCTTTCAAATATCCATTCAGTTGTCTTAGAAGTAATCTTTGCAAGGATCATGGCTTGTGAAACTACAAATGAGTTTTAGGACAAGTTGAATCTTGATTTTTATGGCAATGATAAGTCCAAGCAAACAAAAATATTTAATTTGAATAGAAAATTTGCATTGCTGAGAATGAGAGACAATGAAATTGTCAAGGAATATACTGACATATTGATGAAGATTGTTAATAAGTTGACATTACTTGGAGAAAAGGTTTTAGAGAGTAGAATTTTAAAGCAAGTTTTGGTTAGTTTGCCAAAAAAATTTAAAGCTAAATTTCATCATTGGAGGACTTAAAAGACTTAATTTTTATGATTGTTTCAGAACTCTCTATCTTGTTACAGGCTGTTGAGTTAAAAAAAGTGTTTAGAGAATGAATGACAACTATTAAATGAGCCTTAATAATTGTTCATAAGGCAAATTCTAGGTTGGTTCAAGTTATGGAAAACAACAATTTAACAAGAAGGACAAGGAGAAAAAGGAAGACTTTGATGGGAAGAGTAAATCCAAAAAAGTGTGGTTTCCTCTCTGCCTTCATTGCAAGAAAACAAGTCATTTAGAAAGGTTTTGCTAATACAAACTTGGCATATAGTATAAGTCTTGGAAAGAATTTAGGCAAGTAGAAACGGTTTTTAAAAATAAAAATAAACCACCTCAACAACAAGCTTAAGTAGAAAAGTAGAATATACTCAAGCAAAACCACAACAACAAGAAGAGCAATTTTTCGCAGCAAGTTGCTATAAAGCCAAAAGTCATGTAAACACTTGACTTGTGGATAATGGGTGCACTCATCATATAACTTCAAATGAAAGTCTTTTCATTAGCCTACAAAGGAGCAATGTTTGAGAGTTGAGAATGACAACCATGTTTAGGTGAAATGAAGTGGCATAGTGGTTATTCAGACAATTTTAGGTACTAAGCTCATTGATGATATATTGCTAGTATAAGAAATAGCTCAAAACATGTTAAACGTAGGTCAAATGTTAGAAAAAAAAATATTCTCTAGAATTTAAAGATAAGATATGTGTAGTTTATAATTATATAAAAATATAACTTATTTCATTTAAGATGATGCATGAAAATTTATATTTTGACATGAATAAGCTCAATGCACAAGCCTTGTCTAGTTATGCCAGTGAAAGTGCTTTGTGGGATAAAAGATTAAGACATTTTAAATAATCTTGGTAAAGGAATGTCGAAGGTAGCAATGACAAAGGAAATTTATAAAGCTTGTGAATTGGGAAAGCAAACTAGAATTCCTTTTTCTATATTTAAATTGGAAAGCCAATGAAATGTTACAATTCATTCATACTGATGTATGTGGTCCTTGTCTACTGAATCTTTGAATGGAATCAAGTATTTTTTACTTTTCATTAATGACTACAATAGATTTGGTTGGGTTTATTATCTTAAAAAAAAATCTGAAGTTGCTCAAATGTTTGAGATTTTTAAAATTTGAGTTAAAAATAAGGTTGGTTGTAAGATTAAAAGCATAAAGAGTGATAATGGGGTGAGTTCACTTATGGAAAATTTTTAAAAAAATGTTCAAGAACGTTAGGATTAAGCATCAGTTTACAATTTCTTATTCCCTTCAAAAGAAAGGGTTATACTTATGGCAAGGTGTTTGCTATTTGAGAAAAGTTTACCAAAATGCTTTTGGGCACACATGTTAATTCCTCTATGTATTTATTGAATAAATGGCCACAAAAAACTGTCAACAACTAAACTCCTTATGAGCTTTGAATCAAGTCTAAGCCAATGATTAATCATCTAAGAATTTGTGGATGTGTATACTACTCATGTACCTATAAGTAAGGAGAGAAAAACTAAGTGAAAAAGTTGAAATTGGTGTGCTGATAGGGTATAGTTAAAACTATAATACATATGGAGTATACAATCCCTTTAACAAAAAAGTCATAATTCACAAAAAATTAAGTTTGACTTATTCAAATGAAGATAAAGTAAAAACAAGATGAGGTCTTCATTTTTCAAAAGAAATATGCAAAGAAAATAATAAAAATGATTAATTATAAAAGATTGCAAATGCATGAGCACTTTAATGTGCCAAAAGAAAAAACTTTGTATGAATGATGGAATTGAAAGAATAGATGAAACACTCTACAAAAGCTTGATTAGTTATCTACTGTATCTCACAATAACAAGACCTAATATGGTGAGAGTGTATTGTCAAGATTTATGAACTATGCTAGTGAAGTACACCTTAAGGTAATCAAAAGAATTGTAAGGTATGTCAAAAGGACTTTAAACTATGCAATTAAATTTAATGCAAGTTAAAGTTGTAGGTTGTTAGGCTACTCTGATATTGATTAGGAAAAATCTTTATATGACATGAAAAACACCTCAAACTATTATTTTAGCCTTGGATCAAGTGTATTCTTATAGTGTTCTAAGAAACAGGAAGTGTTTGCATAGTCAACTATAAAAGCAAACTTTATTGCAGCCAAAGCAATAATCAACAAGGCTTTGTAGCTAATGAAAGTATTGATTGATTTACACTTTAAGCAAGTTTTAAGCATTGAAGTGGTAGTGGACAATCAAGCAAACGTAGTTATCTCTAATAATCTTGTCTTTCATGGGTAGAGACAACATTTTAACATTAAGTTGTTTTTCGTAGAGAAGTGTAGAAAGTTGGTGTAGTGAACTTGAAGAGCTTGATCCACTGCGAGAATGATGACCAACTTAAAGATATCTTTACAAAGGCTCTTCCAAGGAATAGGTTCAAGTTCCTAAGAGAGAAGCTTGGAATCTACAATTACTAAATCAAGGAAAAGTGTTGAATAATGCTTTAGCAGTTGTAGGGTTTGAAGCCTAAAAGCTAATTTGTCGAAGACAAGTGGTTGCTCATATTGAATAGAAGATATAGTCATAGATCATGGTCTGCAAAGAAAAATTCAAAGTTATGTGAATAACACATGCCATTTTGACAAAGTTTTTAAGAGTTCTATTTTTTTTTTCTTGTTAAACACATTCATAAGGCAACATTTAAAGAGCTTGTCAATTCATGTAAACATGTTTCATTTTTTCTTGCTTTTATTTTTGAAATTTTATTTAGTATTTTTTTTGTATTGAAGCATTTAATCATGAAATAAAAGCATAAAATTTTTACAACACATTTTTCCTTTTTTTCTTGCTTTTCCTAAATCTAATAAGCTACACCTCTGATGACTTTCCAACAAATTTAAAGACCCTTAACCAAGTAAGTTCCCTTTAACAAGATCTTGATCAATTTGATTAATTATATCCAAGGGCTAGTGTCCATGAAGACCAAGCATAAAGTTTTTTTTTTTATTAGTAGACGTATTACAAATGTCAATTAGGATATTTAAGCTTTGAACACTAGCCAAAGTAGATTCTTTAGCTAAATTACAAGAGATCATCATGGTAACTCACAATCAGCAATCAAATTTTGTAACTATTATACTATAGGTTCCTCTTGCAAAAAGACCTGTAATTATAGTTTAGTTACTAGTAATTTCAAACTAAGGCAAAGTAACTACATTGGTTTATTACCTACCCCAAATGTGCCTCGATTGCATGTATTAACCTTACCATCTCATGCAAAAAATAACAACTAATAGGATGTTTAATGAAAAGAGAGCCAAAGAAATTGCTTCTGGTATAATGAAAATTATGTTCCTAACCATATATGTAAAAGGAAACAAGCTTTTGTTCTTTAGTTACAAGTTGAAGCTAGTAAAGACGAAGAAGGTCAAGTGATAGAACATGAGGTGAATATGAAAGAACATGGATTAACATAGTCATCTTTTCAAGCCCCTCATGGTTTAATAGGCTTTAAAACTATAATATTCAACGACATGTATAACTAGAAAAGACTTTTTCACCTTAGTTAATTTGGAAAGCACACATAACTTCTTGAGTAAGCACATAAGTTAATAGTAACAAATGGTTAAGAACTCTAATTTATAGGTATGTGTGAAGGGCTGGAAATAAAGGTGCAAGGGCAAGCACTTTATATAGGTGTTTATACCTTACCTTACATAACCGTGACCCAATATTAGGGGCAAAATGGTTGAAAAAATTGGCATATATTGTATGAAACTTTGAGGAGTTGATGATAAAGTTTTTAGTTATTAGACAATAATATTTCTTAAAAGGAGATAAAGGAAAAGAGGTAAGTGTGATAAGAAAGAAACAATTATGGAGATTGTCATGTAAGCAACAAAGACGAGCTTTTATAGAACTATTGTAGACTAGTCACAAAAAGGCAAATAGGCAATGATATGTAAAATGTTAGGAAACACAGTAGTAGAGGGTTGGACAAAATTAGATGCTTTATTAGAAAAATAGAAAGGAATTTTTTAAGAGCCTACTTACCTCTAGTTAGGTTTTAGGACCATTAAATTATCTTATAAGAAGGAGTTTGGTCAATCAATTTGTGGCCATATTGATAAGATGGGTACAGAAAGATGTTATTGAAGAAAATGTTAAAGAGATGTTAGAATCAAGGGTCATTAGGGTAGTCCAATCCTTTTCTCAAATCATATTGTGTTAGTTGAAATGAAGGATGCTACATAAAGAATGTGTATTGATTTTAAGGTTTAAATCAAGCGACTATTAGAAATAAGTATCTAATTCCCTTACTTAAGGATAGTATAAACATATTTAGGGTAGAATTTTTCTGTGTGGAGCCTCCAAACTTAGGTGTCAATCTCTAAATTAATTTATTGCATCGATAATATCACCCTTGATCCTATGAATAATTTGATCTCTCTTTTTTTTTTTTTTTTTTTTGGTACTATAAGCCTTATTTTTATTGCAAAATTGTATTTATAAAATTTTATTAAATAACATATTTCACTTTTAATCAATCATTGTGTTATTTTGACTTCTTACATTGTTTGATGTTCTATGATCGAAGTTACATATTTCCCTAGTTGTAATACATATTACATGTTATATTTGTTGTTCAATTATTTGGATAAATTAATTATCATAACAGTAAGAAATAAAACTTGAAACCAATATATTATTCATAATTAATTTGTACAATCAACTATATACTTTGAATATCAAGCTAGATGACCATAAAATAAATGGTTACAAAGATCTTCCATAACTTTAAAGTAAAGACATTACAATCACCTAGCCAATAATTTGTTGGGGGACGTCATCTCAATTAATATCATTAGACCAATATGCATCTTATGACTTGAATTTCTATAATACGTAAATTGTGCTAAGATATCTAGGATACATGTGAGGTACAATTGCATAAACTTTGTGAATTTCTTTAGATTGACAATGTAACTCTTCATAAAGTTGTATATGGTGATGGAACAATGCAACTACTTAGCCTTTATACAAACCTTATACTTATTCTTGAATTTTATTAGCATATACTTGCCATCCATTAGTTATCACAATGATCTTAAACCTTGAAAGAAACATAATATTTTAATGTTAACTATTACTTATCGATAAGGTGTTTATCGTTTTCATTGTGCGTTATGGTAGAAAATATTGGTTATCTTAGAAGTCAAAAGTCAAATCCATATTTACATTGACAAACTATATTTGTTTGTCAGGTTAGTCACAATAATCCAATTTTGAGGAATTTTAGTCTTTAACATGTGTTGTTGATGTCTTAAGAGACATATGTACGCATTTATATGTTGCATGTAGTGACACAATATTATAAACTGTAGTTGTAGGTATTAATACAAAGTACACATGAATTGAACACTTATAATGTCATTCAACCATGCTTTTGAGGTGAACAAGCACAGACTATAAATCAACTTTCATTCATTTGTTCCCTAACAATGAAAACCTTTTGCCATCTTTGTCAATAACATTGTTACAATAGTTAAACAAGGTGACATGCATCATAAGATCCCATGTACCTAGTGTTTTGAGTCTATAACACTAATTTCCCATTTTTCTTCATTTGAAATGTCATGGGATTTTGTTTTTATGTCTATTTAAAGGAATAAGTAAAAGAGGAATAAGCTAGTGGTCTTTTCCTACTTATACAATTTCTTAACATGCAATCTAAATTAGGTATAATTTGGACAAATGCATCTTGAATTAGTGTTATGTAAGGGTCACTTGTTGACTACTCTTGTTAAATGGGAATGCAAATCTTAATATTAATATTATTATTTAATCATTTTAATGAAAGTCAAGACTATCAAACTAAACCTACTTGAGAATTACGTCAATGAATATCAAATAAAAGCAACTAACTTAAAATATAATTGATTGTTTAATCATTTTTAAGTGTGATGACCTCAATGTCAACCTTAACACACATTGGCAATTAGACTATGTCAAAGCTACTGATTACTTGCTTATAATTATTGCATAATAGTCATGACATAATCCATAGTGGACTTTACACCTACTAGAATACGTTGTGTCTTTGGTTATGGTTGTTTAAATACTCATTTAGATAGTTTTGGATCATTCAACTTTGTACTTTCCTATTAACGTGCATCTGTTACTAGCATAAACTTTAAAAAATAGAATGACAATAATGACTCATCCAAGAACTTTACAAAGTGAAACCAATTGGTTGTCCTTTCCATTAGAGTCAAAATCAAGACTATAGTCATGTTCCCCTGAGAATATATTTGATTGAGTCATAAAAATAGACGATATAAAAAAATACAACCAAAGTCGTAAAGTAACTTTTTTAAACAACCAACCAGACACATGGTGTTGACTTTAATTTCTCCCACCCTTAAGGTTGTCTCTACCATTTCATATATCTAAGCCTATATACACAGTGCTAATGGTATTTAGTCAATAAAAAATGAAGTTTATGAAACTTTATAATCAAGAATGGACATGAAACATGAATATTTAGAAAGTTAATGTTAAACCCATTTGATTATGCATAATTGCAAGGCTAACCTCTTGTTTCTTTAAATGGTAACATACAAACTCTAAGCAATATGGACCAACCGCCTTACTCATAAACTTCACAATCATATATCACAAACTAAAACACTACGTCGATATTCATTAAATCATGAAAAGATATCAATAAATTGAATGACATAAAGGCTTATCACTTTTTGATTGGTTAATTGTGCCTTTGTCATTAATTCAAAATATAGATATTCTTTAAATTTTGTCATGCGAAGTCAAAATGTACATTGACATGTTAGTTTGGTAAATAAACCTCAATAAATGATGAAGGCAAACTTGTAGTAATTAAACTAGATGTTTACCTTGTTAAGTTAGAACCAAAACTTATCCTTCAAGGTTCCCTTGTTGATCTTCCTTAGCAACACTCAATAAGTTAGAACACTACTAAATCTAGTTTATGTCAAAATTTATAAAAGGCTCTAAAACATGTCTTTCTTAACATCTTCTATTTATTGTTCCACCTTATTTGAATCTCATTAATTGTTTACTTTTAAACTATGACTATCACTTATACTCTAAAGTGGCGAAAAGTTGGGAACTTCTTAGCTACTTCCATAGATTATCTTATCAAACACTAAAATTCCTTTTCTCGATTGAATGTACATTCAATAAACGAAATCCTAAAAACGTTTGGTTAATAACCACCCAAAACTTAAACAAAAAGAAAATCAATTTTTATCCAAAAATTATGCAAATTTATGAAAAAAATCAACATCAAAATGCATTTACCTCCCAACCCTACTCCCAAAAAAAAAAAAAAAATTATAAAAGTTGTACTTACACCGTAAAATTTGCTTAATGAACTTTATCCCCTTTAGCGTGAAATTCTTTACTTACCCCTTATTTATGCTAAACTTTACAAGTGACTTGATATTTAATACTAGCCCTCTTAGCTTATAAATACCCCTTATTTATGCTAAACTTTACAAGTGACTTGAGATTTAATGCTAGCCCTCTTAGCTTATAAAATTTATGAATATGCCTCTAATCAGACATTTTGATGTATTAAGGAAAATTACTATAACCCCTCTTAGCTTTTAAATCTTTCACTTACACTCTTGTTTGTAGTTAAATACAATTCATTAGTTGTTCTTCAAAGTTTAGCATATTACATTAAACTTTGAATTCTAGGCCAAATTTAGCCAATGTTGCTTAATTTAGTATCAATAAAAAATACTTCACACTTAACGAATCCTAAACAAATTCAATAGGCCCATGTTTCTTTTGATGCCACTTACCTTTGAAACCTGTATATAGCCAATAATTAACACCTCTATCCTTGAGTCCTCTATCACTCAATTAATAATCGATAAGGCCCATACCTTTGAGTCATCAACTATTGAATACCCTTTATAAAAGGACTTGACAAATTTTATAGAGAGATAAAAAAGTATTATATTTGGTTGACTAAATAGACTTGAGGGGAAAATGCACTCACAAACGTAAAAGATGCATTCCTAAATATAAAGGCAACTATAAGAGATGCAATGGTAGTTTCAAGAGTATTTGAATTAGACCAAGGCTCGAGTTAATCAAATAGAAGCTTGTCATACTAGCAAGGTTAGTCAAATAGAAGTAATTATATTATTTCCATCATTATAAAACAATTTTAAAATTTATATGTTATCTCACTAAACTAGTATTTATCATGTTACAAGGTTTAAGGGTCAATGATAGTCTATTTAGGGGACTTTTTAGGAAGCAGTGAACTCCCAACTTCTCTAAGTAAGGAGGTAAGTAAAACTATTTTAACATAATTATGTTATTTGGATAGAAGTAAATATAATGTAACATTTATTTCATAAAAAAATTGTTTCAATATTCGTAATATCATCGTGTGCTAGGGTATTACGATCAATGAGGGTCCAGGTGGAAAATCGTCTTGGGAAGGTGCTAACTTATCAGCCATTATGAAGGATAAGGTAAGTAACCTTGATTTTTTCATGACTTTCTTTGTGTCTTACTGATTTTTAGTTATCTTTTTCTTTTATATGTAATACGTAACTAACATATAGATTAATCTCATAGATATATTGTTACAGAATGATATCTGATCATTGCTAACTCCACAACGCATGGTCTTCCTACCTCTTACGTCAAATGTCAAAACGTAAATCTAATTATTACCATTCTTTGCAATGGTAATAAATATGAATCTAATCTTTAAGTGTAACACTACTATATATTCTATTATTTGTTATTTATTTAGTTTTTTTTAATCTATACGTACACACACACACACACACTACTCTTTATATATGTATATAAAATAATGTCACAACAATATATTTACTAAATTACATGTACCTTGTGGAAGCTTTAACCATAAATGTACAAACTACTAGAAAGTAATATATATTATTACTTTATAATAAGGTTTGAAACTTAACGTAAAACTATGCAAAATATACATATAGGATGTCAAAATCATGTAGTCAAAACATGTTACTATGTCATATGGTCTCTACTGGTGATAACCAAATTAAAACTATATCAAATCCACAATTGTTTCATATCCCATCTTAGCAATATAAATTTGAACTATAAGGAAAGGAAAAATTTGGGAAATAAGTAACGAATCACTAAGTAAGCATTTCTTAACTGTACCACACATATATTGCTATCCTTTAGTATTCATGCCTTATTGTTCTTTTTATCTTGATTTAGTCTTATTGTTCTTTTTTTCTTGTTTTAGTCTTATCCCCTATCTTATAATCTTTACTTTTCATTTTTTTTTTAAAATGAATTCAAATCCTAATCCAAGTGTGATTTCATAAAAATTATCATCGATTTATGCCTTCGTGCCTCCAAGTTATCTCTTAAGCCAAACAAAGCCTTTCTAAGCCATTAAGACATAAAAAAACAACTTTTTAAACTTTGATCCAAGTATTCAAAGGAAGTTCAAGGCTAGCTCACTTAATTTCTTCCAACACCTTTGGATCGAGCTCAAGCTATGCAACCATCAATAACAACACACCAAAGAGTCAAATTTCATCAAGTGTCTTTATATCAAGCCTAAAAAAATACAAAGGTCCATTCAAATAAGGATCAAGCAAAAAATAAGCATGGTACAAAAATGCTCTACTCACATGCATGGCCACATGCACGCTTGTGCACGCTTACACATTTGCATGCTAATCTACCTCATCATGTAAGCAGGCACATACTCTTATAAACCCACATACCCATATATCCTAACACTTGCATGTTATTATCCTTGCAGCAGCTGCATGCCTACATAACTATGGGTGTGCATATGCGTATACCTATGTTTTGTGACATGGTGTCATAGTGCCATATGTCTGTCCCTTGCACTGTAACATGGCACCACAGTGCCCTAGTTCTATCTATATTTGGTTTTTATGCCTTTTTCAAGGTAATCTTGCATGATTTTACCTCTAGAGCTTTTTCAATACACCGCCCTCGAAGGTTTTAATTTACTAAAGATTTTCAACAAGAATTCAAATGCCAATGATCCTTACAATCAAGATCAAACAATCAAATTGAAGATCAAATCCAAGGCAATCTACTTATAGAGCAATGCTAATATGCAAGTTCTCATATTTAATATATGCTTATATTTTAATTATGCATTGTAATTAGTATTTAGGTAACTTTAAATATCTTTGAATCTTCTCTTTTTTATTTTATTTTGTTCAAGCAAATTATATCTTAATTTAAGTAACTAGAGTTAGTTTTTAACCATGGTTTGTAACTTGTCTCTATAAAGGAAACTTAAACTTATTGTAAAGGAGCTTTTTGATCAATTAATGAAATATTTGAAAAGCTTTGTGTTTTCTTTAATTTCTATGATGTTCGGGTAGCTCATATGAATTCATATTTTCTTTATCCAATCTTTTTAGCAAGAGGAAGTCGGTGATGGAAGAACCTTGGTGGTGGAATCCATCATTTATCTTTGATTCACCCTCAAATTGGTAGAGTAATTTTTTATATTTGATGTTTCATAATCTTGCAAATACTTGTCAAGTAAGTTAGTTTTTATTCAAGTTGGTGGCTTGTTCCTTTAGGCTTGAATTGAATTCATCTTACCCACAGCTTATTACATATTGGTGTATGGATTTGATTCCCCTTCTCCTACCTTTCTTTCGTTTACGTTTGATGATATTGGGAGGTTGATTGTTGATGATTTGAATTTGCCTTTGTGTTTGACTTATAGTGGGTTGAATCTAAGATGAATATAACATGGATTTTGAATAGAAAATACATGATTTTAGGGCTTGTTTGGTGCTAGAATTTTATGGTGACATTTGTGCATTTTTCATTACCAAAAATATAAGATTAGGGCTACCAATTTTGATCATTTTTTTATCATGATATCTTTACTCTTGATCATGTCATGCTATATATGTCATGATATGAAATATGTTAAAATTCATATCCTAGCGCTAGGGCCTGCTTTTTTAAAATACTTTTTAAAAAAATCTTTCTTATGATTTTAAGATCTAATTATAAATCATATCTTAAAATCTCTTTGTTATAAGTATCATATATAAAAGCTCTTACTAAAAACCTTTGTGTTAATTAGACTGATGAATACAAGGATTGAACAACCTGGTAAGTGAGTTCAACTGTAACTAATGCACAATCAATATACTATAAACTAATGCATGACTAGCGCTCTTTCTAATGAGCTTGGTTAAAGATCTTATCCTCTTTAATAGATACTGGTTCTTTTTAATAGGCATGCGAACTCATAAATAACCCTTGGTATCCATCTCTAAAAATTATCCTACATTTCAGGCTTTATACTTAAAAGTCATGTTTATAAATCTCATGATCTTTATAAAACTTTACTTTGGCATACCATGTCATGCAATGCTTATCATGCATGAAGGTTCATTATTTTCCCTCTTATTAAACTCATACTTTATCTTTTTTCATTTCTAAATAAATTTTCATATTTTTGAATAACTCTTCTCTTAATTCTCTTAATTAAAACCTACTTAGGCTCCTCCTAAAATTCATAGCCTCTTAATTTCTTATTCTATAATTTTGGTGCTAACATTATAAGGTCACACAGTTATAAACTATATACAAGTGTGAGCTTGCACTACATGATCTTGTAAGACTATCACATGCACATGACTATGACCTTACATGGCATGGTAGTGTCTTAATAAGACATTATCATATGCATGCGAGTTTACATGACCATGATGTTGTTAAACATAATCATGTAGTCATACACCTTATCAGACATACGATCGCTTGTCATGCTTTACTTCTACAATATCCTGGCCAATAACTAAAGATTCTAACAAAAACTCATTTAACACATAATCAACTCATTAAATCAATAGAATACTTAAGACAATCACTTTACACATAATAGTATCATCTATTTCATCTATTCTTAACATTCAATCTAAAAAAAGACCCTTATATCTTCACATCAAAACACATATATCCTAAACATGTTTTTAGTCATCAAAACTTTACTAAATCATTAATAAGCATATGAACTCATCATATTTACATGTTATTCAATCATATAACATGCATTAAACGTTATCACATCTCAAGGATAGAGAAGCATAAGCATAAGGAAAAAAAGGGAAAAGGTAAGAAATACTTACCTTTAAGCTCATAGATGTTCTCTATCTCTTTAGCTTGTTCTCTTCTTCTAGCTTAAGTTGTTCTTCTTGATTGGTCTTTTTTAGCTTTTAGGATAATCACTATACTGAAATTAGGCACATATGCAGTCATATGTCCTTAGCCACATAATCATGCATGATGAAATTTGTAAATTTTTTCCTTCTCACATTATACATGTAAAAGCCTTTCAAGAAGACACATGTACATGCCACACAAAGCCCTTAATTGACCATTCTACCTTTGGACACTCTCAACTCAATTTTTTATCTCTAATTTTCAATCTAAGAAGATTATTCTAATCTCAAATTATTACATTAAGAATGCCCTATTAATGTAGAAGATGGGTTGAATAACTTATTAAAATGCTTAAATATTGTAAGCCATGACCATGAAAAAGTTATTGAATCTATTCTATTCATCAATTTTGATACTTGTAATGGTATAGGATTATTTAACATTAAGTTATGGTAATAGTCCAATAACAAAACAAATGACTCCTTTAATGTGCCTCATATTATTTAAAGTGTCCAATTTTTGGTTTACCATATTTATACCAAAAAAATACCAATTTTATACTTTTGTGTATTATGATTTCCTTCGATTGATATATAGTATTACTTGTTATAAACCTTGCCCTTAATAATTGGTCTAATAAATGGGCTTAACTTCACTACAATGCAACATTATTTGTTCTCTCTAACATATTTGTTTAGTTTTCATGCATTGCACATGTCATTTGCGCTGTTAATTAAGGTATTTCACCTCTCATCTTGATTTTATTGACTTGCCAACTTTGAACTGGTATTTATTCTCTATGGAATGTTTATTGAATGCATTTATTAAACTTTGTTTTTCAGTAAATATGTCATTCACTTTAGAATTAGAACTATCTCTTTGCACTCTTATGACATTATACGTAGAAAACAAGTCAAGTACTTAGGTAACAAGTGAAATACCTCACGCGAAATGTTTTGAACATCAGTTTCTACATGACCATGCATAAGATTTGACTCTTGAACACTACTTAGACCTTTTATGCCATTCAAACATATGCCTTCTACTTAAATTCTTGTTCTCTAGTTGGAATATCATCTATATCATTCTCATAGCTAAACAAATTTTATGAGGACACATCATAGTATTTATCATTAAATTCTTGTTTTAGATTGATATATATTGCAAGGAGTCCTACTTCATCATCAACATCATCATCATCATTGTTATTTTTAGCCATATTATCTACATTGCCTTCATTTACATAATCTATGGAAATCGTTTGAATGACTCTATTACATATGATTATTAGGCACATAATTGCTAGTTGATTTCAATGAGTGAATTATTAGATGGGTCGATTTAACAAATAATAGAACACATTCTCTCAAATAGAGAGAGTCCAATAAGAAATTCTATATATCGATTAGTTGTAATATTTAAATACCTTCTATTATCAAGATTTTTTTGTCTTTATTAGACCATTGTGTATTATAAATTGAGGAAAAACTTAGGTTAAAATATTTGACTTGTACTTGTAGGTATTGATCTATGGCAAAAAGGACAAAGAGTTTAACTTTATAGGTTTGGTCAAGCACACAATTGTGTGTGCACTAGTCATACAATTATATGTGTACCATAAAGGGAACATATGACTTGGTTGAGTTTTACAAGCATCTGTGTATTATGAAGCAAGGATGCATGACTATGCCACTTTTGAGTATACGACTGTGTGTCATTATACAAGGACATACCACTAGAGTCTCTTTTATAAACCTAGTCATGCTTGCATTATATAGATTTTACTAGGTACATGCCTGTGTAGAAAAGTTTACATGCCCATATAAGATGAAAAAGCTTGATTGTATAGTGATCATGTAAGTATCATGTATAAGTTCATGTAGGCTTTTAGGATTTTAAAGCATCAAAGAGATGAAGATACATAACTATGTATGTGAAGCACATGTCTGTATTGGCATGATAAGAAAACTCTAACCATTGGACTATAATTGTTAAAGAGAGCGCAACCATATAACATGGGCCCATGATTATGCGTCTACCTAGTTTACTCTAATGGTTCTCAAATCAGTTGCAATGACTATTTCTTTTCATCTTCTATGAGTTCCAACTAATTTGAGATTGTAAGGTTTAGAGAATCAAGCCTTAGATTTCTATTCTTTATTCTCTAATTCTTTTTCGCATTTTTGTCTCACTAGAACCTACTTTATAATTATTTTCAGAGAAACCTGTGAGCTAATTTGTGTAGCTACCTATCTAGAGGCATATTTCTTCTTTGTATCTAAAAAAATTAAAGGTGCAATCCTATGAAACTATTATAAAGTAGAATCCTATGAAACTACATTAAGTATACAATCATTTGTATCAAAACTATCCTTTAGACAAAAACTCTTTTAACTTCTAGGTGATTGAAATTACTAGAGAAAAATCCTCAAATATGGTTATTTGAAGTGATGGATGTAGGAAGCTTATGGAGAAGCTCTAAACCACTTTAAATCAACAGAACAAATTCTTCCCTTTCTGTCTTCACCTTTCTTTATAGTTATTTGCTTATATGTTTTTTTTGTTGAGCATTGCTTCGTTGTTGTTGTTGATTGATCTATTTGAATATAAACTAATTTTGATTACTAGTTGGTTGATAAATTCATAAATTTTTTTTTGAAAACCTATTCACCCTCCTCTAAGTTTGTTTTTACTATACTAGAGGTTTCATAATTAGGATCAGGGCTTGGATTCTTATTTTTCAAAATCAAATGATTTTAAAAATTCAAAGATCATTTTTTTAATGAAATATTTATTTACAAAACTAGTTTTTAAAGAGAGGTAAAGTTTGGTTAGACCACATTTGTTTTGTGATAAAAACTATGGTCAATGGAAAATTAGGATGAAGTTTTATGTTTAATCTATTAACCATAAGCTTTAAAATATAATCAAAAAATAAGATCAAATTCCTATAGAACTTGGAACAAACGTGCCCAAGGATGAAAATGATTTTGATGGAAATGACAAGAAATGATGTGTTTAAATTATAAGGCATTGAATTTACTATTTTGTGCTTTAAATACTATGAAATTTAACCATGTATCTTCTTATGAAATAGTAAATGAGACTTAGATGGTCCTTCAAATGACGTATGAAGGAATAAGCCAAGTGAGAGAGTTTAAGATGGAGTTACTTTTTCATGGGTATGAGTTATTTGAAATGAAGAAGAAAGAGAACATCACAAAAATGTACAAATGATTTTCAAATTTGGCAAATGATTTGAGAGGATTTGTACGACCCGTCGCCACGAGTACCCCTGCTGTTGAATACTGAGGTGTTTTTTATTAATAATCTGAAAATACGGGTACCCGTAACGGGAATCCTACGGAAAATAAAACTGAAACTACTGCTGTTATACAATCTAAATACAATGCGGAAGCGTAAAATACATATATCTGAAATGTACAATGAGCCCATACTGGCCTTCTCATATATATACATGTTGTTCTGTACACTGTTTTATATCTGAGTACATAGAAACATTTACAAAATGACCCATCAGGTCCAAAATTGAAATATACATATGAAAACTGTGGTGTGGGCCCTCTCCCGCTAGCCTCGAACCACCCGCTCCTCGACAACAGCACGAACACCTGAAAAAATGGAAGAAGGAGGGGGATGAGTGATAAAGATCACCCAGTAAGCGCTCTTTACTTCCCTCAGCCCAAGCAAGCAACACACAAATCAAACATACCTGACCTTGGCCCTATTCATACATCTAGTCGCTTGCTGGAATCTGAAACTACTTATCTAATTATCATTCATTTACTGATTTCATTAATATTCATGTCATGATGTGTATGTCATGTCATGCTAACTGAAATATCTGATGGATGCATGCATCTAAATATCTCTATGTACTCGAAGGCACCTGCTGTGCTGATCAGACTTGGTGAACACAGGGATTCGGCATCTTGGCCATATGGACTGGATAGTCTAGCTACTAGCTAGAAAGCTAAATATACTGTGCTGGACGATCTGACTGGTGTCAGAAGGCTGAATCTGAAATGCTGTTGAATATTCTGACTGGTGTCAGAAAGTTGAATCCCATAGATGCTCCTTTGAGTTCACCCATACTCTTACCCGTATATTAGGTTCTGAATACTGAATACTATTAAATTCAGATCCCTTGATCCTCTCTGAAGCTACATGTCATGCCATGGTATGCATATACAGCTTTATTATCTGAATTCATGCTTATCTGATGCTTATCTGAAGCATTTTAGCCATTAAACTGATTTTCCATGCTTAATTAAATCAATTTATATTCATTTTCTAGAAAGCTACTGCTGCTGCACGGGCGTGTGAGCAAGGCACACGGGCGTGCATGTCTCACACATGAGCGTGCATATCATGGACACACGGGTGTGTGCCTAGACGCACAGGACTGTGCACTGGTCGTGCAAGCTACTGGAATTCTAGACAATTTCTCTGAAAAAGCATGCACACAGGCGTGTCTCTCAGGACACACGGGTATGTGTCTGCATTTCTACCCATGCACACAATGTACACATGGGCGTGTGCCTTAAAAAACGAAGGCGCACGACCGTGCCATGCTGGCACACGGTCGTGTGTCTTGTTCTTCAACAAGAGCACCGTCTGGAAATGTACCAAATTCACAACCAATTCTCATTCAATTCCAAATTCACTTCAAACACACATTCCCAGCACCTCAAATAACACAATTCAAACATCAAATGCAACATGCATCAATCATCAACGAATTCACCATAGAAGCACCTTCATTCTCTCACTAAACATACTCAAACATGCATGCAAGGCTCAAGGATGGAAATTCATCATCCAATTCAACATGCAACAGCATATAAGCATACCCAAAGTTCATTCACATGCCATAGATTCATTCAAACATCACATTTCATCAAATCATGTTGGGAAAACTCAAAGAGAAGTAAGTGAACACTTACCTTGCACCATTGCCTCTGGAAGTTATTCTTTCGAACTAATCCCTTGGCTCTCTAGCTTGATCAGGAGCTAATGTTGGCTGGATTTCCTCTCTAAGGTTAGGAGGAACTGAAATGAAAGAGAAAAGATGCTGAAAATGCAAAGTGGGTGAGAAAAATGAACTTAATCTCTCAGCTCACTTATATACTTGCCATATGCACGGGCATGCATCCAAGGTACGCAGGCGTGCACAAGGGAAAATGGACTTAATCCATTTCCCACGTATTCATATGATCGAATCCTTCCGAAAGGAATCATACGAAAGCCACACAGGCTTTAGAAACTTACTAACTCACCCCTGAATTCTTCTAGACTCCCAATCTATTTCTGGATTTCACTTCTAACCCTAAAACTCTTTCCCTAAGGGCTTTTCTGAATCTAGGATGCTACAGGATTGGGAAAGAAATTCAAAACCATTGAGTTGGTCAAGAAGATTTTAAGTTCATTACTAGAATCTTGAAGTATAAAGGTGACAACAATTAAAGAATTGAAGGACTTGACCAATTTGGGCATAGATGAGCTGATTGAAAGTCTTTTAACTCATGAGATAAAGTGAATACCTAAAAGAGATGATAAAGAGAAAAAGAAGAATAAAAAATATAACACTCAAGGTTAAGGAGAGGATGTACTCTTAACTAATGAAGAGAGCTTGATGGACGAAGAAGAACTAAAAACACTTTTAAAGAAATTCAGCAAATTCCTTTCTAAGAAGACAAAGAAAAAGAATAAAGAGGTAACTTTCTATAAGTGTGGGAAAGCAGGACATTTCTAACAAGAATGCCCTCGAATGAACAAGAAGAAAGCCAAAAGAAAGCCAAGAAGAAAGTGCTTGCCACTTAGAGTGGGGAGGACTCGAACAACAAAAAAGCTGTACGAGTCTCCTTATGTTTCTATACCAAAAAAAAAGAAATGAAGAACTGGTGTATAAAGATCATTAATCCAAGTAAGTGGTTAAATGTTATTAATATCTATACTTAATTGATGATGATAAATGGATGCCATGTTGTGATGTTGTTTAAATTGAATATATGACTACTTTTCATGATTAAATAATTAAGTTGAATTGAATACAAATAGATTGTATATACATAATAGTGTTGCAATATTGGCATACTTGGAATTCATGTAAAAATGAGTCAATTTTGTCTATTTTGATTTCAAATGGCATGAATTTATACATTGTTGTCCTTATGATCAAAATATGCAAATTTGATGTATTTGTAGTGTTTCGATCAAAGTTCACACATAAAAAAGTGTATTTTTCCTATATTTCCCAAAAAGTTGCACAAATGGTTTCAAATATGTCAATTGTGTTTTAAATATTGCTAAACACGTTTGAAATGTGTTTTTAATTGATTTCAATGATTTAAAATGAATGAAAATAAATTTTTGAATATTTTAGTATGGATTTGGAAATGTCGTCTACGGTGAAAACAACAGAATTTTAGAATTTGAGGTCACACATGACTGTATACTTGATGTAGACAACCACCTATATGGGTTGCATGACCGTGCTTGACACAAACTATAGAATTTGTCCATACCTTTAAATTTTAAAATTTTTCTATAAATATATCCCCTGAATGCTTTAATGATCAGATTTAATATATGAAAATGTTGATTTCACTGAATATATTTGTGCAAAAAGGGGAGAAATGACATTTTTGGATGCTCTTTGTATGTTAATTGTATACTAATATAAGAGGGAGTATTCATATCTTAGAACTGATTGAGCAAAAAGGAGTTTCCATTCATTTTGGTGTTTTAAAAAGGGAGAGATGGAGTTATTTTGAAAATGAGAGAATTTATAAATGTTCTTATGCTTAAATTCATAAAACATTTTTAAAAGAGGGAGAATCTTTTTTTATGTGCTTAAATGAAAAATATTAACATGTTTTTTGATTTATAACAAAAAGAAGGAGAATGTTTGTGCATGTTAAAATGATTGACAAAATATTGTTTGTGAAAAAAAATTTTCATAATTAGTTGAAATTTTTTTTTTTGATAATTTTTTTGTTGTTCTTAATTGCATTTTAACATAATTTTTATCATCAATCAAAAAATGTGAGATTGTTGGACCCCTATGTGTTTTGAATTGATGAAAAAATTAGGTTAAAATATTTGACTTATCTTTGCATGTATTGATCCATGACAAAGAGGACAAAGAGTTTAACTTTACAGGTTTAGCCAGGCATACAACCATGTATGTACTAGTTGCATAATTGTGTGAGACCCATAAGGGGAACATATTACTTGGTTGAGTCGTGTAGGCATCTGTGCATTAGGAAGCAAGGATGCATAATCATGCTACTTGCAAGTGCATGATCTTACATCATAATATGAGGATATACCGCTAAAGTCTCCCATGTAAGACTAGTCATCTTGTTTTATATAAACTTCACTAGGTATATGCCCTTGTAAAAAGTTCACACACTTATTCAAGATGAAAAAACTTGATCTTATGGTGATTGTTTAGGTATTGTGTTGTGTGGGCTTTTAGAATTTTAAAGCATCGATGAGACAAAAACACACAATTGGTGTGTGAAGCACACATTTATGTAGGGTTGGTGTCATAGGAGAAATTCAACCATCAGACTACACTTATTAAAGAAAGCATGACTATACAACATAGACATACAGCTATGTGTTTGCCTAGATTTGCTCCAATGGCTCTCAAATTAGCTGTAATGGTTGCTTAATTCAATTTCTGATAAATTCTAGCTGATTTGAAATTATAAGGTTTAGATAATCAAGCCTTAGATTTCCATTCGTTATTCTCTATTTCTTCTCCACTTTTTTCTCTCACTAGAACTTACTTTGTAATTATTTTAAAAGAAACCTTGTAAGCTAATTTGTGTATCTACATATCTACAAGTAAATTTCTTCTTTATATTTCAACAACCCAAGGGTAAAATCCCATGAACTAATGTAAGGCAGAATTCTATGAAACTACATTAAAGGTGCAATCCTTTGTATCAAAACTAATATATAATAGCAAAATCATTTGGAGAAAA